>CM032911.1:13837218-13989005 GCA_019202805.1 Arabidopsis suecica
AACAAGAAAGGAAACAAGGATGAAGAAAGCAAGTAGGTAAACAAGGAAACATGGAAGTAAGATTGAATTGTATAATCAAGTATGCAAACCTATATACCATTCTCTAGTTTCTGAGATATGTCACATAAGAGACTATGAAATCTGTTGCTGCAAAAGAAAAGAGACATAACATCAAACAGTAGAAACATACTTAATAGACCAAGAAGAAGAAGAAGAGGATTGATGAGAACATACCTAAAATAAATAAAAGAAAGACAAAAAACGACCTGAGAAAGTTTGGTTCGAATCTGATAGGTCCATGCCCTTTCCACCTCCTGAATGATTTCTAAAAGCTTTCTGGTCTCAACTTAGTAGCTTCCTTGGTACAACTACAAACCAAAATTCCCAATGAACAAATGATCTTGGAAAAAAAAAAAAATCATATGGGTAACACTCGGCGAGAAAGAAGCACATAATTGTACCTTTTTGTCATGGTGGTGATAAGACACGTACTTATCAGTCCTTGAGCCTTCCATAGAAGCGAGAGTAGCGGGAAATTAGGGTTTATCCCCAAACATCCGAATTACTTTATTCTGGACAGAATTTCAAGCCGATATCTGAAAATTAGATGGATTCAATCAAAAATTCAAAACCCAAGTTTGCATAACAATAGCGTTTCCAAATAGCCATAGATTTTAGAAATCACCATGAATCAATTCATATCTCGCTATGATTATGTGATATGACTAGAAACAATCAACAAATTAAGATTACATGTCCCTAATCTATCAATCGTTAATCGGCACTAAAATAGAAAATCAAACCCTGAACAATAGATAAAAAGCGATTCAAAATCTTGAATCTAGTCACGAAAAAGCGAAATTACAGAGACACGAAATTTGAGAGAAAGCCAAAAGAACTTGAATATTCTTCCGACTATATACTTATGACTATAGAAACGATCAACGAAATTACAACTACGATCCCTAATTTATCATTCAATTGTTATCGGCACTAAAATCTCAAACAAAACCCAGATCAAGAGATAAAAAGCGATTCAAAATCTTAAAACAGAGACGATAAATCACACGAAATTACAGAGACAATTCACACGAAATTGAAGAGAAAACCAAAAGAACTCTAATATTCTTCCGAAAAATCCTTCATACAAAGAAAAGCAAAAGAGAAATTGGATTCGAAACATACTGTTTATGAAGCGAGAGAAGAAGTCCCAAGCGCTCTTCTTCGAGAATTCGAACGGCTATTTTTCCGTTGTCTTCCTTTCTTCGACTCTTATATAATGATTCAATTTTATGCCGTTAAGCTTAATAGATCATTGATATCTCACGATTTCAGATTTTTGAATAAGTAAAAAGCCCAAAACGACAAGGCCCATTCCAAAAATAAAAGTCCACGAGGATGACTGGTCGGTGCTATATCTTCTTTTTTTTTTTTTTATTAATTTATCAATTTGTTACAACTTTGACAAGCAATTTTCTTCTAAACAGACTTTTTTTTTTTGGTCATTTTGGTGCAAATTCAATTAACATGGTTAGTTACTGAATTATGGATATTAGATGGGTATAAGCTTAATTTTGGATACAAAATTAGTTATTAAGCTAATTAACCCTTTTCTTTAACAACCTGTAAATTCTACTTTTTATTATTAAAGTTTTTAATTTTTTATAGGCTTGACATGCATTATGGACATATTTAAATTATAGAAAAATGTTATCTTTCCATAATAGGCTTTACATGCATTATAGGGTACAATCACCCGAAGAATTGTCTGCTTTCTCCAATCAGTTAGACGATTTTGGACTGCTCCGTGTCTCCTTCCCCTTGTTCTCGCTTTCCCTCATCTCTCGTTTATGTAATGTTAAGGCGGACTGTTTAGCCCGTTCTTCTCGACTTTTATTTTCTGAAGTTACTTTTGTAAACACTATTCCTCCTATTTGGGCAACCAATCAAAGAGATTTTTAATAATTAATGTGTGGTTGACAAAAAAAAAATTAAAGAATTAAATCGAACTTCAGTTTTCTCTTTTTCTTTTGTTCTTTTTAAAATAGTACTTCCTAAATTTTTAGTTTAATTCAGTAATATGTGTACACATAGAAGTACTCCGTAAAACTAGAAAAAAATAAGATGAACATGGAAGACCAAATTTTTATATTAAAAAAAAAAAAAAAAAAAAAACTCAAGCAAAAAGTACAAGTACAAACATCTATGAACAACTATGCAACTTAGAGATTGAACCCATTGTATATAAAACATTGTTATTTTAACTCGACACAAAATTAATAATATTTTGGATACTCCATTGTTATTATTAAAATCTTGAAACATGAATAGGTTTTGTAGATCTAAAAACTTAGTGAAGTATCCAGCAACAACATAGATTGTTGATGGATAAGCGTTATAATTTTCTCCTAGAAAAATCAGTATATACATGCTCACATATAATCATGAGAGATCAGTATACACAATGGAATGATGAAAAGGGGTTAAACTAAGTTTTCAAAAGAGCATGTTTAGCTAATTTCCTTTTAGGACATTGTCAGGTTAATTATTTGGAATGCAAATGTTGCGTTTAACAGCCAAACATACACGCAAACGCATTTTCCTTTTTGGTCAAAATTCAATCATAAATTTTAGACAAATGTATAGTTTTTTTTACTCTTAGGCACATGCTATATTTGCTTTGTTTATTTGTTAACCAGAGGATTTTAGGTGAAACCCAGACTAATCCCTGAGTTTGTGAAAAGTTATGTTTTCTTACCACTTAAAACATTTACAATGATCAACCACGATTATTAACTGCATTGGGAGGGAAGCATTTCGTAGTAATAAGAAAACTTAACTTTCTCTCCACTAACATTATGAATCATACATTAACCACTAGATCATCATGAGTTGGTTTATAAATATATATATAAATATATATATAAATATATATATATATATATATTATAATTTTACTATTTTTCCTCTATATTTTTTTTAATAAAAAAAACTTAATTTTGAATATTGTTATGCGAAAATAATACTTTTCTTCCTTTTTTTTGGCGGCTTTGAAAGATAAGACATTTCCTTGTTGTATGTCCTAGAGTCTTCTTGCGCTAGTTAATATTTTGATCGAAGAATAGATTAATTGTGGGTCATAGAATCTAATTGCTAAATAATTTAGATGGAGACTAAAAGTATAAACGTATATGTGTAGATTTGTTAAAAGCCATAATGAATAAAGGACAACGAAACTATTAAGCTTGGCCAACAAGGTAGATGTCACTTTCCGTAACAAAGACGTGTCCAAAGAAGATGCAGTGAATTCCTTCATCATCCCCTTATAAATACTAAAATAAATTATCTGATATGAAGATTCAAAATAACATTAAAAACCCGACACTTAAGTTTCAGACCTCCTAAAACATGTCTCTTTTACGCCCTTCTTTGCTTGTTTTATCCCAAGTTCTGGTGTACGGGTTAACACTACCGATATTAATTTGGAAGTCTTGTGTTTGAAGAAACCGAAAAGCAAAACCGAGTCCCCGAGAACTCCCACGATCGTCGTCTCTTATTTTCCAGTAGGCTCCAACCTTTCCCGTATGTAGGAAACATGAAGGATGGAAGGTTATTTTGTAGTGTGAGAAGACAGTGACACGATCAAGAAAGGATATGTGGATACTGATACTATTGATCTAGTCCAATTTTATTCATGTCCCTTTTGTTCGTTTGATTACGTCCAATCAAAGACTCGGCTTATGGTCGACATTTTTTTTGTATTGATTTTGTTTTGTGTAAGTATGTATCCTTGTTTAAAAAATCGCTAGGCGCTAGTCGGGCGGTGAGGGTGGGCCTAGCGCCTAGCAAAAAAATCGGAGATTAAACGGGGATTAATCGGGGACTAGTTTTAAGGCTATTTAATTTTTTTAAAACATATTAATCCATTATAAATAAGAAATTTATATAATCTTGTTTTTAAAATTGTATTAAACACATGAAAACAAGAATTTAAGGTCAAACTTATGATTTTTATATAAATTATGAATATAAGTGGGACGTTTGAATTTTAGATCCAAAAAAAGAAAAAAAATGTAAAAAAAAAAAAAACAAATTGGGCTACGCGCCGTCTAGGCGGGCTAGGCGGACAAAAATCGGATCACCAATTTTTTTTACCGATTTGGACAAAATCGCCGCGGTCCCCACCCGATCAGCGCCTAGGCGGCTAGGCGGCCGATTTTTAGAACGGGGTATGTATATATTGAACTAGTTAATAATATGTGTAATGGCAAAACGTCCAAGTGGTGGGAAGTTGATCGAATCTGATTCCTCCAATAAAGCACCACAAGTTGTTTTAATGTTTTATCTTAATTACTATATAAAATAATTAGTTTCTCTAGATTTTCAGGTTTTACATATGTTAATGGATAATTTTATCTTAACATATGTAACATTTCTCATAATTTGCAATAAATAATAAATCAAAACGTTAAAAAAAAACATAGAAAACCAAATATAGAAAATCAAAATTTTTAATAGAAAACCAAAAAGGTACAATATATAAAAACAAACGGCTATGAAGAACTATGAAATTTAAAGGTTGAACACTTTTTTACGTAAAACATTGTTATTTATTGTTTCATGTAAATTAAACTAAAATATTTTAAGTCGACATGCGTACTTTATAACTTTCTACGATACTCCTTTGTTGTAATTTTCTATAACTCTAGTGATTTAGCAACAATAGCTCATATAATGTGACCGTGAGAGGGCTCCCAAGGTGCTCCATTATACATTGGCTCTTTTTAGACATGCGATTTGACGAGAGTAGTTTTTAGAGCTTGGTGGTGATTTCATCGGAGGCTCAATTTCATGGGAGAAATAGCCTCGGCTTGTCTTGAATCTTCTGTGAATCTTGGCTACTACACCTTCCCAACGTTCTCACCCTCCTTCCGGTTTGCTTGAGGACGGTATACTGAGGTTGATTGAGGCTCTTATCAGTGTTTCTAGGCGGTTCTCTTTGAGATCCATTTTTGGTGGTGCTTCTCTTTGTTCAGCTTTAAGCAGCGGAAAGGTTCTCCTATGGCAAGTGGTGGGTAGTTGTTTGGTATGACAACCCTTGCTTCTCCATCTTGTTGACGTGCGGCGCCGGCGCATCAACTACAGTGGTGGCTCGGCGTAGTTCAATTCTCTGTAGGGGGTAAGAGTTCATGTGTTCTCTTCTCTCTGTGATTGCCTTTAGTCTTAACTCTGATTTTCTTCTTTTCCGCCCTGCAATTAGATGTCATTGGTTTCTATGGCTCATTATTTGCTCGGGTAAGCTTTGTCCTCCGTCGATTGATGTTGTCTTAGGTGTGCATGTTTGTGCTTAGGATTTTGAACTCTACAAAATATATGATGTTTTATATAAAAGCACATATTTTCTCTTTAAAACTATCATTTAATATTTTATTTCAAAACAATCAACCAATTACGGAAAAGACTGCAGAATTTAAATAGTTACAAGATATCAAATATATTTAAAGTTTGCATTGAAACTTGTAAAACATCTTATATTTTGAAACAAAAAAAAATCCTAAAAAATCCTATATTTTGAAAAGGAGTAATATATAAAATCTCGACATATATAAATTAAGTCAATAATTTTTATCGCCTAGGTCCCGTCTAGGCTCCGACTAGTTATTGTAGGCGCTAGTTCCCTATCAAACGTCTAGTTACCATCTAGCGATTTGTTGAACCGTTCAAGTATACCCATGAAGGTTGTAAAAGGACATTATCAAGGAAGGACAACGAAACTATTAAGCTTGCCAACCAAGGTTAATGTCAGTTTCCAAAAAGAGACGTGTCCAAAGATGCTTCAATGACTTCCTCCATCATTCTTTCAAATATACATTAGAGAGAGTCCCACGTGTTACGTGGATTTATAATTTAATTAGTGAAATTTGATATGATTTGTACTTTACTTTAGATTGAGATATGCTTAGATGAATTATGAAATTGTTTATTAGTATTTTGTATCATTTAAAGTAAGTAGCTTTATATAGCTTCTTTTTTTTTTTTTTTTTGTCGTCTAGATTTATTATTAATTGCAAATTATGAGAACTGTTACATAGACGATTCTACAACTGACAATTCCTTCCGATCCTTATTAGATCCACGACAGACTACACTTCCTTCTTCATAATCTTGATGAATACCTTCAATGATCCACGACCTGGCGACACTTCCTTCTCTGCGTAGAATCCTGGCGAACGGCTATAATTGTACATCGCTGCAGATCTCTTGCACACTTGCCTCCATTAATCTGCAAATTTGTTAATAAATCGCAATATCTGGGACTCGAACCCCAGACCTCTTGGTGTAGAAGCATTAATCAACCCTTAGTCAACCAATGGGCCAAGGGGGCTTCCACAACTTTATATAGCTTCTAAGAAAAGATTTTTTTTTTTTTTTTTTTTAGCTTCTAAGAAAAGATAATTGTTGTAAACTACTAATTGAATATGGTAAATCTTTTATAAATTGAATATAAGATTAGGATAAGAAATTTATTTGGCTTTGTAATATCAATTTTCGATTTTATCAATTAAAATAGTTATTTGAAAAAGTCAAAATAGTTATCTAACAAAACAAAAAACTTGAAATCAGTTATAGAGATAATCTCATTTTTATCCCTTAGAATGTGAAGTATGATTAAGTTTTACTATAGAGCCATGAAAAATGTTTAGTTATAATTTACAAGCCTTTTCCTTTAAAATGTTTAGTTTAACTAGATCATCACCCGTACTACAGTACGGGTTGAATTTCATTTATTACAAAATTTATAAATTTTATGTTTTAGAATAAAGTTGTGATATATTATAATAGTAAGTGAAAAAATAATATTTTTTTGTCAGTCCCTATGTAAAATATTAGAATGAATATATTTTCCTTTTTCTATAGTATTCAATTATGGATATTTTTTTTTAAGATATGAAAACGGAAAATAAGATTATTTTTTAAAAAAATTAATATTGTTTGAACAATGAGTTAATTTATGTTAACAACCACAAAATGAGAGTGCATATAATTTAGTTAGATCAAAAATCAAAATATCATAAATGAATCGCATCTAAAACGTAGATTATTTTGAATTACTTAAGAAAATTAGCTATTATTTTGAATTAATTTAGGAAATTATTTTTTCAAATTCTGATTCATTGGTTGTTGAAATAGAGATTTGTTTGAGCTAATTACGAAATTTACCAATTATTCACATAATCAAATATGTTATGAACATATATTTGGTATATAATAATACCAAATTCAATCCGTGTGTGGAGTCTATATTTTCATTTTACAATCCGTATGAAAATATTGCGGCACAATCTATTATTTATTATTTTCAAAATTGCTTGCAGAATCAAATTTTCAAATATTTAGAAGTGTCAAACCTTATTTAACTCATCTCATCATAAAATCTTAAAATGCCGTCTGTTATAAGGATCATAACTTTCTACCATATAATACATTACATTTAACCTGCCGCCTACTATAAATATTTAAACATATCTTTTTAGAAAATCAAATTAATGTATTTATAATTTCTTTTATCTTTTTAATCTATTAAATATTTATGATATTCTTTAATATATTAAATTAAACTATTTTAAAATGTTCCAAATTAAAATCTTTAAAATTTTTATTGTATTATGTAAAATTATGAATTTTTTAAAAAATGATATGAAATTAAATATAAATATTCAAATAGTTATAAGGATCATAACTCATTTCATCATATAATATATTATATTCAATCTACCGCCTATTATAAATATTTGTTTCAAAAAATCAAATTAGAGTATTTATACTTCATAAATTTTTGCTCTATTAAGTATTGATGATATTAAAAAAAAGGAATATATTACTCAAATATGAATTTTTGACCCGTTAAATTTGTTCTTTCATACATTGAATAATTGATATTCGTTTTTAAAAATTCAAATCTTGGTATATGCGAAATTTTTTTTACTTTTTTTTTATCGTGTAGATGATATAATAATTTATTTATAGAAATAGAATCATATAAAGATGAGAGGTGAAGTATAATGATTAATAACAAATTAATATGGTAAGTTAGATATCAAATCTTATATGTTCATTTTGATTGGTCATTCTTTTTAAAGAAATTAATAATAGATTTTCGTTTTTATAATTAAATTAAATTAATTAAATTGCATAAAATAGTATTTGACTTTTTTATCCTTAATGAGTTGAATTAATTTACTCTATAAAATTTTATTTCTAATGGCATTCTTAAGTAAATTCTTACAAAGGGGAAGGTTAATTAAGGGTAATCCATAAATTGTACTCCCCAAATAATAGTATAGGATCACTTTTTATAAGAAAATTTTGAACATTTAAACCAGAAATTAATCTCTAACTTTTTTTTTTTTGTTATCCTAAATTAATGTCTAACTTACTTTCACATATATAGGTCAATAAGAAATTTTCAAGTAAAAATATAGTTTTGAATGGAAATATATTTATCCCTAAAATCCAAAACTTATTTGCATGCATTTACTTGCATGCTTTGTTTCTCTGAACTAATTCTTTTTTATTCATGCATATGACTATATATTATTCTAATTAATTTTGTGATTACTTTTTTTTTCCAAGGTGATGTTTCCAGAAAGTTAATAAGTGATATTGTTTAAGAGTAAATTAATTTAAAATATAAAGATTTCTGATATTTAATAAATATTTAAATATAAAATATTATTAGAAGACAATCCCAAAATAGGATAGGTATTGAAATATTTTATTGTAAATAATGTAATAAAAGTATATGTAAATGTTCTACTATAAAATGAGAATATATTTGATGTTATTTTTTTACTTTAAATGATGAAAAAAAAATTCATAGGAAATTCTTATATAATTAAATCTATAATGATGTATTTGAGTCTAAAAAAATTAAGAACATTTTATGTCATTGATTAAAAAATTAATTAATTTCATTTATTATAATTTAAAGAAGATGACACATGCCAAAATTTTGAAGACATGTGTCAGCTTCTTAGAGCATGAATTTTGTGGAAACCTTACTTTATTATATAAGAGAAATTTAATAAGTGAAATTTTTTAAGTGTAAATTAATTAAAAATGTAAAGATTTCCTGATATTTAATAAATATTTTAAATATGAAACTGTATTAGAAGACAATCCCAAAATAAGATAGTTATCAAAATAATTTATCGTAAATAATGTAGTAAAAGCATTTGTAAATATTATACTATAAAATAAGGATATATTTGATGTTAGTTTTTACTTTTAATGATGTCAAAGAAAATTATAGGAAAATCTTATATAATTAATTTTATAATGAAGTATTTGAGTCTAAAAGAAAAACTAAATATATTTTTATGCAATTGAATAAAAACTAATTAATTTCATTCATTAGGATTTTAAAAAGATGAAATATTTCAAAATTTTGGAAGACACATGTAAGCTTCTTAGAGCATGAATTTGGTTGAAACCTTATTTTATAATATAAGATTATCTGACATCTATTATGTATAGTAGCTCAAATTAACATAAAAACTCAACACTTAAGTTTTAAAACTCGAAACATGTCTTTCTTCAAGCCCTTCTTTGCTTGCTTTGTCCCAAAATCTAGTTCACGGGTTCACACAACCGACACTAACTTGAAAATCTTGTCTTTAAAGAAACCGAAAAGCAAGACCGAGTCCCCAAGAACTCCTACAATCGTCATATCTTCCTTTCAAGTATGTTCCAACCTTTCCCGTATGTAGAAAATAGGAAGATGAAAAGTTAGATTTGGTAGTGTGAGAAAACAATGACAGACGACCAAGAAAGGATATATATGTGGCTGCTGTTACTATTGATCCAGTCCAATTTTTATATGTTCTTTTTGTTCGTTTGATTTTGTAATAGACGACCAATCAAAGAATCTGTTTATGGTCAACAGTTTTGTGTATTGATTTTGTTTTGGATATTTATGTAAATATTGAGTTAGTTTATTAATAACATGTGCAATGGAAAAGTGTGCAAGTGGAGGGAGGGAAGTTGATCGAATATGATCCTCAGATAAAGTACCACAAGTTGTGTCCACAATATCTTATCGTACATGTGGTCAAGTTACAATACAAACATTTAGTATATCGATGTGACAATTCAAAAATAACTTTATAAATAGACATTTAATAAATGATTGTGTCGTTCCATACATAAATCATCTAATATGCAAATGAAAAATAAAAAGAGGATATATATATATATATATATATATATATATATATATGTGAATATTTTGGGTCAAAAACTCAATATTCATAAATTTTAAACACAAATAACACATAATACATTTTTTCCGTTTATTTATTAACCGAGAGAATTCTAAGTGAATCCCAAACTAATTACAGGGTTTGTAATTAAAAACTTAGGTTTTCTTACCCCTTATAGCATTTACAGTGACATCTCAAACATGATTAATATTGCAACGAAAGATTTTTTTTTTTTTGGTTTGTTGATAAAAAGTTTCGTAGTAAGAAGACTTGAACCAACTAACTTGATCAATCCTTCGACTACAAAACCACCACTAAACCATCATGAGTTGGTTATCTCTTTATATATTTACATATTGTATCTTCGTCTCTATATATTTTTTTGATAAAGGCTTTTGTAATATCTTTCTTCTATATATAAAGTTCTTCTATATCTTTAACGAATAAATATATCTATTTGTTTGTTCTTTTTTTTTTTTTTGGCATTAATTAGGACAAAATATAAGACATTTTCAAATACTACTGTAGTTAAAATTTTGATCGAAGAATAGATCATTGTGGATCCCTGGAGTCTTCTAGCCAAATAATTTAGATGGATAGTCAAAACTTCTTGAGTTTCACGTATACGAAGATTTATTGAAAAAACATATTTAACACGGACCAAAACTTCTTGGCCACCAAGGTAGATGTCACTTTCCAAAAAAGAGACGTGTACAAATTAGATTCAGTGACTTCCTTTACCATCCCCTTATATATATATACACATTATCTGACATGTACAGTAGCTCAAATTAACAGAAAAACTCACACTTAAGTTTTAAAACTCCAAACATGTCTTTTCTATTAATATACTTTTTAAGCATAAAATATACTCATTAAAAATTTTTAAAAAATTTGAGCATAAATGTAACAATTCAAAATTTAAAAGATAAATCTATATAAATACTAAACTTATTTTACGAAGCGATATACAACATACATATTATCGATGATAATGTTTCTTTGACAAATAAATGATTTGAGATATATCACATGTTAACAAAAATCACTTAAGAAATTTGCGGGAAAATAAACGGTGTCGAAGAGTACCATCTAATGATCATTTATCTCTAAACGAGTTTCTTTCTTATTCATATTCCACGAAGATATTTCTGTAAAAGGTTTGACGTTAATTATCGATTGTTGCCCTAATTGTAGATATTATTTATGATTAAATGTTGATATGAACATAACATCATTCTATATGAAATGCGAATATACCGAATTTTATGAACATTATATAGTGTAAAAGTACATCTATAATACCATGTAGCTAGAACAACTTTAGCGAACTTGTTTTACCCATCAAAGCAAGTGCAACGTACCATAAGAGAATTCTCGACTAAGTCATTATATGCTTATCTTATCTCACTTTCCATGATTACATTGCCAAACGGTTAAGTCCAACTTTGAATCTAACAATATGTTCAATATATTTTTTCTAAGAACTCATTCGTTTCACACAATGAATGAGATCTCAAAGATTTTACCTTAGTCATGCGCATTATCTCTCTAAAGTTTAGAAATTTATTTTCAAACATTTTTAACTACCAATTTTTTGTCATCTTCTCTGATGCAATCGTTGCTTCTCGACATCTACTTTTTTCTCGCCTTTTGTTGACTCACATATCATATATTGGACTATGAATTGATTTTCAAGATATATCATGACTATTTTTTCCTTAATTACTATCTTTCAATACTCAATTTTTTTTGGGTTAAAAGCATTTGACTCAATTGCTGAAATATATGCTATACAAATTACATATCACTTTTCCAATGGTTTACATATCATTTTTTTGTATATTTTGTTGTAGAACTCATAAATAATGTGATCATTGATTATTTATTTTGTAAAGATGGATGATAATTTTTTAAAATTTTCAAGATATTTTTTACAACTTCACAAGATAAAGTGTGACTCTTACAATATCTTCGTATTGAATTATAAATTTAAGTTGAGTTTAATAATCTTTTATTTTTTATTAAGTAAAAATTTAATAAGAAATAAAAATATGTAGTATATTGTTCTTAGAAACTAATGTTTTACTATCAAATTTTATTTTTTTGTTTAATATATAGTTGTGCCGATTCATACATAAAATCATAAACTAATTCTCCCTCGGTTCGTAACTAGATTAATGTTTTAGAGTGTTTTTCTTGTTCTATTGTGTATCAATATCATTATTATTTTTACTTGTGACCAGCAAAGAAGAGAGAAAAGTAAGGCCTTGAATGTTTAGTATTTTTTGTAATGGTTTTTGGTTTTTTTTTTTTTTGTTTTTTAAAAACTCCTTTTTCACCCATTCAAGATTTTTAGAAATTGGTTTTCCTAAAAAAATAAGGAATCTAGTTTTTGGAGGATGTATAAACCATTTTAAAAGACAATTTAAAAACCATCTTATTTGAGTTTTTTACTTTTCCTAAGAAATTCTTCACGTAAGATTTTTTCCCCATTTTTTTATATTTACAAAACCAAAATCTAAAATCCAAAAACCAAAAACTATAATCTAAAAACTCCTTAAAACACGCAACCATTCATGGCCTAAAATTGATATTATTAAACTAACAAAAATAATAATAAATGTACAAATTTTTTTTAGTTAATTTGTATGAAAAAACTAAAACATCATTTTTTAGAAATAGATAGAGTTTTGAGTAAACATTTATATATTGATTCTAACGATGTTAGTTAAACTGGTAAGATCTTGATTCATCTGTCACTTTAGAGTTATTTGTCACATGAGAGTTAGCTGCCACATCAATTAAATTTCTGTTTCTTTTAAATAAATTTTTTTTACTTTAGTCACCTCTTTTTCGTTTCGATTAATAAAATTTCTTATGACATAAATACTATATAGAATAATTATTATCGTCATATTGTTTTCATGTTTTAGATATGTGTATTTAGATTGATACTAACAATTCTTGTATTCTGATAACAAAGTTATTAGAGGTGTTGTCATAAAATATCATTTATGCTAGGTAGATAGATATATGGAGTATTACGACTACAAACCCAAACTCTGAAATTGGAACATGCTTTATGAACATCAAAAACATCTGCTGACTTCGTGAAAATATTGAAGAGAAATCAACAAGAAATAAGGATTAGACGATTCACTTTAGATATGATTGTCAGATTAGGTCTTGAGAAGAATCGGTAGGAAAAAAGTTGACTCATTAAAATGTATATGAATATATATGTTTTTTCCTCTGAAATCAATAAGTCAACAAAAATTAACAAAATGAAGATATTTATAAGGCCATTGGCATCATACTTTAAATTAGTTTCCAAAATTTATACTATAAATAAATCTAAAAATAAATTAGTAACTAATAGTTAAAATATTTTCAACAAAAAGTTAAAATATTATAAATATTTTTAACTTGCTAAAAAAATATTCACTGATCATGTGATCACATGGAGAAGGTTAGAGTTTACATATATACGAATATACGATTATGTATATAGGTTTTTACGAGTTTATCTACTAAGACACACAAAATATATTAGTCCGATATAAAACGATTTAAATGAAAGGTATTACACTAATAATAATCCTCCTCATCACACTAATACTCAAAATTGAAAACTGTATTAATCTTTTTATAGTATGGTCAAACAAAATTCTAAAATTACATTGTGCATAACAATTACAATTAGTAATTTATGATAATCAAATTTCATTCAATAGAAATTTCATTTTGACTACAACAAACAAACAGTCATGTCTATATTCATGCATGTAAACCTTTATTTTATTCTATATATAAAAAAAGAGAAATCTTCCAAAATAGCACTAAAACAAGTTTTATGGATAATTATAGCACACATTCAATAAACTTTCAAAAATAGCGTTAGTTGACTCACTATTAAGTTTTTGTTTCAATAGCATTATCACTAGTTTATTTTTTTCAATAATACCACAATTTTTATATAGAAACTATTCAACCAAAATAAATTCTAAATATTATATTTGGGTTCTCTATTTCCAATTTAGGGTATATATTTCTACCATTTGAAAGAGATATTGATTCATTTTAATATTGAATTTGTGTTATCATGTTTGAGTTCCTTATTTCTAATGTAGGGTATATATTTCTACCAATTAAAAGAGATTTTGATTCATTTTAATATTAGTTTGTGGTATTATATTTGGGTTCCCTATTTCCAATTTAGGGTGTATATTTCTACTATTTAAAATTTTTTTTGATTTAATTTAATATTAGGTTATTGTTTTCTCTCATTTGCTATTTAGTTAAAGTTTAGAGTGCTATTTGTGGAATTTTAGAAATATTGTGCTAATTTTAAAAAAAAAACTATTTTTGGTGCTATTTTTGTCAATTGCCCAAAAAAAACCTACAAATTGAAATCATGTAATGTTAATAATAAACTTATAAAACACTAAATATATAACATCATTAAATATAAAATAAAAACTGTCTCGCTGGTTAAGTTAAGCTTCATGTTTATTCGGATTTAGATTCATTTTTTTTTATATTTATAATATGACTCTAAATCCTTGTTTAAATATTTTAGCCGATGTGAGACGTTAAACATATACTTTTTTCATTAATTGAGTAATATATGTCCGTATTTAAAATTTTGAATCACAATATATGCAAAAAACTTTATATATTATATAATGATTTATAAAAGTTATAAAACAAGTAAACAAAGATAAGGAAATCATAATTTTAAATCTTAACCAAATCTTCAAGATATCTATATTATTAATTATGAAATATTATATGGATATTTAAGACAACATCCGACTGAAAGATTTCCGGGTTCTAGATATCAATTTTGATCTAACCCACCAGTAGCATTTCTTGTAATACATTCTAACACAAGGAGTTATTTCAAAAATGTCTGAAAATTTATATATAGATACGAACCAAATCGGTTTATAAGAATATAACATTTAGGCTGATTTAATAAGAAAGCGATAATACAAGGTCCTTTCATGAAAAAAAAAAAAAAAAAAAAAAACGGTTGCAAGAGAGAAACGAAGAGCAAAAGTTAATGAATTGAATTGGGGATTTATGTAGCCAAGCCCTAAATAAAAAATCTTCAACTGCAGTGAAAGTGAAGAAAACAGTGAAGAAGAAGAAGAAGATGGTGGTGATCTGAAAATCTCCGATTGATCTCACGATTTCAGATCTGAAATGGTCTATACCATCTCCTCTCTCATTGTTTCTACTAGTTCCAAGTTGGTGTGCTGATCTTGTTTTGTGGCGGTGTGTATTTACAGTCATCTAGAGGCGGAGGAGGAAGGGAGAGGATGATGAAGGAAGACGGCAGAGGAAGGAATCCGCCGTCGCGGCATCTTTGGGTTGGTAACCTTCCTCATGGGATACCGGAACGAGAATTAGCCGACCGGTTCTTAAGGTTTGGTGAATTGGAGAGCTTAGCATTTCAGCCTGGACGAAGCTATGCATTCGTTAATTTTAAACACGACGAAGATGCGTTTGCGGCGATTGAGTCGCTTCAAGGCTTCCCACTCTCTGGAAACCCACTTAGGATCGAGTTTGCTAAGGCGGTTAGTGTTGAAACTCCTTACTTTCAATGCTTGCTTTTGTATATGTAGTCTTGATTTCTCTGTTCTTGTTGACGTAATTTGGGTTAGTTTCGAGTCTTGAGGTTGATTAGAGATGACATGGTTTACTTAAGGCTTTATAGAATGAACTAACTTATTAGAATGCTTGAAAGTTATCAGTTAGTGTGTCTCCAACAGATGTCCAGTTATGCGATTACCTACACGCAATTTCGAATGTGTTGGAATTCCACAGTTACTGTTATAGTTCCATATGGTATTATTCTAAAACTGAATGATTGTTTAAGAAGAACTTTTATAGAAATTACTCAAAGAGTAAGGATGTTAGTTTTGATGTGTTTAGAAAGTCTCTTACCTTGTTCTGAATACATTGTTACTCGGAGGATACTTAATCGTTGTCTAAGTTCATAGAACTTAGCAAATGAGTAAAGCAAACAAAGCTCGTATCTCATTTGTGTCTCCACTTTATAGGCCTCACACTTTGCTATATTATAAATCAGGGAAACAAATATAGCAGGCTTTTATTATTAAAGTAAGTTTCTTTCACATTAACTGTGAAAGTTCTCTAGTTACATTGATGATTATGTTTCGATATATGGAAACTTAGAATCATTCTCTATTTAACCATATTCGGGCCATCTTTATCATCAAAATATGCCTCCACATCAAAAGTATCCATTCCAGGCTTAACCGCACAAGCATTCACCTTTATCATTCACAACACAAGCATTAACCTTTATCATTTACAACACAAGCATCCGACCATTACGTTGTGAAGCATTCAGAATGTTATTGAGAAATAATATGAACTTGGTAGTCGATCCCATGTTGGAGTTCTTTGTACATTTGGTGAGAAATATGCTCTTAGCTCACTTGAGGTCAAGTGTGTTCCAGGAACATCAACATGTGTTGAAGGGAAGTGGACCAGTCTTCAACTAGATCGTACAACAAAGATAACAGAAAATTGTCATTAAGCTTTATGGCTCTTAGAGTTAATGTTTACATAACAACTTTGGATGATTTCATATGCTTCAGCTTCAGGTCCACATTCATTCAAAACTAATTGACCCTAGTTAATAGAATTATGTTGGCATTACTCCACATGATGTAAGTTTGATTGCGTTGTTGCATGACTTCAGTTGCCTATCAATACTTATGAAGATGAGTCATGAGTGACTTGATTATCTATATTATTATGTCTCCGAGTAACTTTTCCTACCTTCTATTATGTCATTATGAACTTAAAAGTTACATAGGATAGAACTATTATTCAGCTAGCAGTTGTTACGTATTTCTCCATAATATGTCAGTAACCCACCATGCGTTCGACGCCTTCATTCCCATCTTTACCATGTTTCATAATATGCCTACTGTCCTATGCAACTTGTCAATGCCAAACAGACACATGCTTTTGAAATGGTTGCCTATTTATAGACATTGGATTAATTGATTAAAAGCAGAATTTGCTTTGTATGTACCAATTCCAGCTTACTAGCCAATAAAATTGATCATTGCTGCCTTTGAGATTATACAAGAACTTGCAGGGCCAAATATCTTAAGTTGTGTTTACGACATGTTTAAGTTTTGCCATGATTGCATTGTGGTCATGTCTTAAATTCTCCATTGCTATTGATGATGTTTAAAATTGAGGAGCTAGATTCTCTTTTCTGTAATATGTTTAGGATTGGCCTATTGTCTGATACCTCAATATATTACCTGCATATTGTAACTAACACATTGCAGGGATATTCTTTAGCTCAAATTACTTACCATATGCTGCTCTTCCTTCCTTAGAAAGACTTCTTGCTGATAACTAATACTCGAGAATTTATTATACTGTTTCAGTGGTTAATAGTTTAAAGACTTGATATCTCCTGTATATGGTAGATTATTAATGCATAGTAGCTTTTAGTAACTGTGACGCAGAAGCGTCTTCTCTGTTGCACAGTGATTGTTGCCTGGTGATGAAATTTCCCTTTGATTAGCTTTTCATTTAGAGCCTATCGAATTTCCATCAACATTGTTAGCTTTTGTTAAATGTCTATTCTTATTGTTTGAACGATGCACTTCAATGTTTCTTTTAGCATCACATGCATTACGATGTTTTTCATTTTTTGTTCAATGTTTTGTTTGCTTGTTTAAATTGATATGAGTGATATGAAAGCTATCTTTTTAGCATAAAGTGTACTGGTAATTTCAGAAGACCATCAAACATCAATCCTATTTCAGGTTCTACATTTGAACTTGCATTTCTTTCCATATTGCTAGTGGCAAAGGGTATTCTTCTTGTATGGGAAAAAGCTGTGTATCATGTCGGCTTTATCCTGGAGCATAATGGGTCGCTATAGAGAATAGTTTTACATAATTGCTTTACAACCAATGCTAGCTATTCCTCTCAGTTACCTCTTTAAATGACTCAAAAACGAGTTGGCACTGAAGCTGATCATTTTTTTTGGGGCCAATATGGCTATTCTAAAATTGAGAACCTTTTTATGCTTGATCATGCAGTGAAGTAGGCCGTTGGTTAATACTTCTATCTTTGTGATACTGTATATCGCAGGAAAAGTCATCAACTGGATCACGCACAGAAGATATATTTCGCCATGATGAACAGCGGTCTGCAGCAAGAGGGTCTTCTTTTGTCCAAAAGGACTCCAGGATGCTTTATGAGAGCCCAGACACATATAGCAAATCAAAAATGAATGATAGAAATGCAGAACCCAGTGAGGTACTATATATAGGGTTTCCGGCTTCGTTGAAAGTAGATGATGCGCTCTTGAGGAACGTCTTTTCTTCGTTTGGAGAAATAACCAAGGTCACGGTATTCCCCGGCCGCAGTTATGCATTTGTTCAATTCCGAAATCTGATGGCAGCTTGTAAGGCGAAAGAAACTCTTCAGGGAAAGTTGTTTGGCAATCCTCGAGTGCATATTTGTTTTGCAAAGAGTGAACCTTCCTCATCTAGCAGTGGAAGGGGTCCATCGAGTAGATCACTCTCTCCGTCTTACAGATCTGTTGATCGACTGGGATCTTCAGAAGGTTATCTTCAGGATAGAAATTATGGAAGCATCAGCAGAATTCCCAGTGTGAGGGAACCACATTACATAGCAGATAGGGATTTGGAAGATTCTGAAGATTACATGTTTGACAGGAAACGAGTCTCAAGGAACGATGGAGGTCCTGCATATGGAAGGTCGAGATCTACACATAGATTTCCTCAGGATATGCATGAATATCATGGTAGTCCTAGGGAAATGGGTTCGGCATTCCGTGATGATCCTCACAGATTCCAGTCAAGGAGTTCAGTGTATGAAGAGCCATGGGATTTACCCGAAGATGACTACTACTACCAGGAAACCAAGAGACAGAAGTCAAGATCCGTGCAGCCTGAGAGGCAGCTCCCAGGGCATCAGCTATCTGGTATAGAGCAAGAAAGACGCCCTTTTTCAAGGGCATCTGCTGATTTTTCCCCAAAAGATGCATTCGAGCGGAACTATGAGGCTGGACAGCTACGATACAAGCAAACAGTTGAGCAGCCGTTAAACCTGGCTATAAGGAACGGGGACAAGAGTAGCTTACGAGAACCACATGACGAGTTAATGGGAGGTTATGCTCTGCCATCAATTGTCCCTGAAAGAAAAAGGCACACCCCTGAACTGAATCGACCATCACTAAAGGACTGGAACTGGGAAGGGACTATTGCAAAGGGAGGGAATCCCATTTGTCGAGCTAAATGCTTTCCTGTGGGCAAAGTGATGGACATGATGCTGTAAGTAGCTTTAAGCCTTTATTTTTCTGTATTTCTTGTTTCGATTGGCCCTCTATATTTGGCTTGAAATCATTCAACCAAGTACAAGTCAAATCCTTTTGTGTATTGGTTTAAGTCTGATGTGATCCATTGATTAAGTTTATGTTCTTTTTGTATGTTGTTTTTAGACTTCTGATGAAATTCATTTTTAATGCAGGCCTGAGTATGTAGATTGCACGGCAAGAACTGGTTTAGACATGCTGGCCAAGCATTACTACCAATCATCTAAAGCATGGGTGGTTTTCTTTGTTCCTGGAAGTGATGCTGATATTGTGTTTTATAATGAGTTTATGCATTATCTGGAGGAGAAGCAACGTGCAGCTGTTTCTAAATTGGATGACACAACAACATTGTTCCTCGTGCCTCCATCTGATTTCTCCGAGAAAGTACTTAAAGTTCCTGGGAAACTTAGCATCTCTGGAGTTATTCTACGTTTAGAATGTGGTGGTTCTGGATCTGGGCCTGTCCAACAGGAAGGTGAGAGAAAAGATCCAGACTTGTTAACCTATTATGGTGAAACATCATATGCAGAAGCTAGCGGAGCTTTTCCTGATGTTGGAAACCCACGTATTCCGGGTCCAACAGCATTTTTGCGTAGTGCGGGTCGTGACGGTCAAAGTGCATCTTTGGATCCATACATTGAGAGCAAGCATGATCAGTTGAGTCACAGGTATTCTGGATCGGACTGGCCGCCTCGTGATACCAACCCCAGAAGTTCACAGATGCAACCCTTCATAGATAAAAATACTGTTCAAGAACATAGCGGGTTTGTTCCTGGGAAGCAGCAAAATGCAGATCTTAGTCGTTATCATGATACGGATGCTCCAGCCCCATCGGGGTTTCAGCCTGAACAGCTGACACATTTAGCTTCCTCGCTGCCCAGACAGCAAAAGCATGTACAGAACACTCCAAATCAGCCTGAGAGATATGCACCAGAAGGCCGAGCAAGTTTCAGCCATTTGCAACACGCGCAGACACCAAGCATACCTCAATTAGTATCTCCAGGAAATCAAAATGTACAGATACAAGGTAGCAATAGCCAACAAGAAGAAGAAACAGAGGCTAATCCACAGAAGCGTCTCCAAGCAACATTGCAGCTAGCAGCTGCACTTCTCCAGCAGATTCAACAATCTAAACCGAGTTAAAGATGGCTTCGTAAAGAGATCGTTTCATGTTTTTAACTGTATTAATTGGGATGAGCCCTGGCCTGATCTACAGATTAACAAGTATGAGATCTTTACATTCTTTCTTGCTGGTCGATATAAAGAAGAAATAGCGCTGATGCAAGCGTTCACAATATCGAGATTCACATGCCGTAATACATATAGGCAAAATCTTTTCAGGTTCAGACGATTGTAAAATGTAGCCTCTTCACTTATATCGTTTTACCTTTTGCATGAAACAAATATGCTAAGTTACGTTGAATAGTAATTATCAATTTTCTCACTTGCTGGGCTATTCATTATCGTATTATCCTTACAACATGACGCAATTCTGCAACTTCAGAACAGATTTGTACCCTAACTACCATATAAGCTCATCAGTGGACACAATAAGAAGGAAGAAAACACAATCCAAAAGAAACCAAAAGCTGAAAGGCAAATTTGTTTATTTTCTACTCAAAAGTTCAAAACAAAAACATAAAAGGCGGAGATGTAAGAAAAAAACATATAAGGAGAATATAGGTCCGAAAAAAAATAAAAACATGTAAAATATAGTGAGACTCTACAAGTCTAGTACTGACAAAAAAATAACAACACCTGAAATTGCTTTTGAAAAGCAGAGATCAACGGCTGAGATTTCGTCGTCAAGGTATCAATCGATTTTGACAGAGGAAAAGAGATAGTGGACGAAGTAAAAGGAGGTGAGGAAGCCAATGGTTCCCGTGGCGAGCATGATTGCAATTGCCATAAGCAGAGAGTAGCCAATGTAAAGCATAGCTGAGACGGGTCCGCTCAGACTTTGTAGATCGAATACCAAATAGTTGATGGAGTAAGCGAAAACGTACAATGCGACTGAACCAGATGCATAGAAGGCTTTCCACCACCACCTCCAATCTTCAACGCAGAGGTGCATATAGGTCAAGACCACTGATACTTCTGCACACACGACTACCAAAAGAAGCAGAACTATGAGTAAGAACCCAAATACGTAGTAGAATCTCCCTAACCATATGCTGGAGAAGATGAAGAACAGTTCTATGAACAGTGTTCCAAAAGGAAGTGTTCCTGCTCCAAGGACTAGAAGCCATGACGGGTATTTCCGTTCTGGGATTTCCCTTGGAATCTGGTTGGTTCTCACTGGAAACTGGATTGCTTCTGCTCGTGTGCCTAGGAATCCCCCAAACAGGGTGAGAGGAACCGAGATGCAGAACCACAGAGCCAGGAGCTCAAAGTACAATGAGATTGGGATGGCTCCAGTACTGTTGCTGCTCCAGAGAAGGAAGTTCAACACTGTTAGTATAACAAAAGCAATACCCGGGAAGAAGCATGCGATGGACCAGGAAAGAGATCTCCATCCTTCTGAAGTTCCCTTGACGGTTCTCCAGAGCCGAACACCAGCGTACCCAGCAGCAATACCCAAGAAAAGATAGAGAATAATCATCCCGGTTAGTAGCATTCCTCTTGAAGCAGGCGACATGAATCCAAGTGCTGCGAAAACAATCGTGACAACAGCCATTCCTGTAATCCGAACCCCATCTCCCACCATAATGCATAGAAGCTTTGACATTTCTGGTTCTCTGAACACATCTCCGACAACAAGTTTCCATCCAGAGAGCTCTTCATTCATCTGTGCCTGTGCTTCCTTGTCCAGTTCCTCATACTTTGTCAAATCCCTTCTCACTGTCCTTAGGAATATGACGAAAACTATACCGGCGAGAAAGAAGATCACCATAAGAGAGTTCAGAATAGAGAACCAATGAACACGAGCACCTTCCATTTTCAAATAGGCATCCCATCTGGATGGCCATCTGGTCTCACTCTTAACAAATTCAACTTCATAAGTGAAGGTTATTCTTTCATGTTCTTTAATGATCTGAGCTTTGTCAAGCTCCAACGGACAATTAACTGAAGGAACAGGGTCATACATGTGAAGTTTCGTCATTTTTACAGGATCATACTTAACACTGCAGGGAACAACCTCAAATCCAACAATCTCATAGCCCAGTGCTTTCTTTTTATCAGCTTCAGAGATCACACCCATACCTTCTTCACCGGTACCAATCACCTCCATGACATTGCCTTCATATTCATGAACCAAGACCTTAAACTTGAGGTGATTAATGATGTAATCATCATTGCTGTTTGGTGGCGAATACCCAACAGGATATCCAGTCCACTGGATAGTAACCCCATTTTGCTTAGCGAATCTCAAAGCAGGCAAGTTATCAAGAATCATATTCACTTGATACAACTCACGGGTTCTCTGTTTCAAGAGCTTGACCTCATGCTCATTCAAAGGACTGGTGGTGCATAAGTAGAGAGACTCGTTCGTTCTCATCCGAAACCTATAAGCAGAGTTATCAATCTGATCCCCCATGAGAAGCTCCCCAAGATTCTCAGCACTTTTCTTGATACCCTCAAGTGGTTTGCAGTAAGGAAGACTATAGTAACTGAAAGGGAGCTCAGTTTCAATAGACGTCAAGGAATTGACTTTAGCAAAGATAGAGTCTCCATCTGAATATGTGTGCATATAACTCCCTGGTAAGTAAAACCCATTGCAAAGCTGACTAACAAACACCAACAACACGAAAACTCGATACACACCAAACATTGTCCCTTCCTGTATCAAATAAAATTCAAAACTCTCTCACGTTAGTAAATCCTTCCTATTGTAACAGATTCAAGCACATTCTCACGAAGATATTGAAATCCAAAAAGAACCTAAGAATATGCATGTAGATCAGATTCGTAGTAACCAGATTCGAAATCAATGAATCAGATCGGTGGATCGAATTGGAATAACATCAGATCTCAATGGATCATTCACTTTCACTCAGAAGCTAATTGATATAATTGGAACAAAGATTATCGAATACGAAAACGATGAATACCAAATCAAAAAACGCGAAAGAAAAAGCAGATCTCGGAGTTTAGAGAGCAAACCTGAGACAGATCCAGGTATGGAGATCTACGACGGAGTCAGATCTAGAAGAGGTAGGAGAGGAACTTTGTGTTGTTTCGAAATCGCTCTCTTGGTGAAGAAGAAGGTCACGCTGATAATCTCTCTCACTGCTTTGGTTGCTTAATGCGTTCGCAAAGAGAGCGAATAACGAAAATCAAGAAAATCGTGGGTGTGTTGGGTATTTATCCTCTGCGACGCGCTTACACAATATGTCGGTGCAGTGGTCATCTAAGGTCTAGAATCTCTAGATTTATAGTAATAGTTAAAAAAAAAATTAAAAAAAATTGCCAACTGACTATTTTTTTGAAACAAAACAAAGGCCTTGAATGTTTACTAGTTTTTGTAATGGTTTTTGGTTTTTGTTTTTGAAAAACTCATTTTTCACCCATTCAAGATTTTGTGAAAATGGTTTTCCTAAAAAATAGGGAATCTAGTTTTTGAGTGTTTTAACAATTTTTCAAAGAAAAACCAAAATCCATGTTTTTTGAGTTTCTCCTTCAAAAACCATCGATCACATTTTTTATTTCTTTTTTAAAATTTATCTGTAAAGAAAAATATTATCTATTAACATAAAAACCAAAATCTAAACAAATTACCATTCAAGTTTTTAAGAAACTAAAATCTACACCAAAAACAAAAACCAAAAAAATCAAAAACTAAAAACCAAAAACCAAAATCCAAAATCCAAAAACTATTTTAAAAACTACAAACATTCATGGCCAAAGTTTATGACCATATAATAATTTGAGATTATTAACAAAACGAGCATTTATGAGAAAAAACTTTACGGGACCATACTACAATTCTTTTTTTCTTAAATTAATTTCATTAACTTGAATTGGAGATTACAGTGTTATTTATAAGATATACAAATATAATCAAATATATAATATTATCAATTATGTTTAGAAAACGCTAGAGGCTAAGCAGGCGGTGATACAAAGCCTATACCACTTAAAACCAGTGGCGGAGGCAATGAAGAATCATGGGGGTCATGTGACACCCATGAAATTATGATTTTCAGTTTAACTTTTGTTAAAATAATTATTTGACACATGTCTAAGGAGTTATTGACACCCCTTAAAAATTTTATTGACCCCTCTCAAATCCATGAATGTAGTTTAAAAATTAATATTTAACATTCTAAAGTTTACAGTTTAATAATTTATCACAAACAAGTTTAAAATAAAAATATGCTACTAATTTTGTTTATAGTTTAGCATATTAACATTATCGTTGGGCATTTTTGACAAACTGTTGGGCTTTAACGAAATTTTAATTGATTTTGTTGCTTAATTACTTAATTAAAAAATAATATTTCTTGGAATAAGTTGATTAAAAAAAGTCAATTCCTAAATGTCGATAATAAAATTTTCAAAAATATCATTAAGATAAATATTTGTAGCCAAAAATTAAAGATGTCATTACAAATATTCATCTTAAAGATCTTTACCAAAAAAAAAATATATTCATCTTAAAGATGAATTCTACGTTCACTCATAATTTTTAGAAAATATTTTTAAAATGAATATTTGCAATGATATTTTCTAATAAAATTAATATTTATAAAATAAAAAAAATATTATGACCCCCTTGACTAATTTTTCTGGCTCCGCCACTGCTTAAAACGTCTAATCGTAATCTAGGTGACATCAAGGAATTTGGACGTTTATTACATAAACATTATAAATATGATTTTATACATAAAAATTTATATAAAATATCTATTAGAAAAAGAAAAATATCAAATTATAAACAAAAATTAAACAAAAAAATTATTTAATTTATATTAAACAATATATACAAGCTTATAACTATATGTATGGAGAAAAGCTTAGTCGGAAATTGCAAAAAAACAGTAAAACAAGACCTAATTATAACTCAAATACTGTAGATTATAATGTTTTGTTCATCTTATTCAGTTACCATGATTTCTCACGTTATTGAAAAATAAATATATCTAGGAGCAGTAGCTAGATGGACAATTAATCAACAAAAAATTAATACAAATTTAGATGGAGAACTATAAACGAAGGAAACCTAACGAAACGAATGAACACATGATCTAACAAAACAAATCAAATCCAGAGATGTAAAAGAGAGTACCAAAGATATTCTCTGTCATACAAAGTTGATGGATCTTCTCAAATCAATTGAAACCGAGAACTAAAGCAAGTGAACGATCTATGATGATGGAGGTGAAAAATGAGCGTGAGTGATGATGGATAAAGGTTTGTGTGATGTGTGACATCTCGCTCTTTGTTTGAGGCATACAATCATGTATTTATAGTATTTGGAGTCTTCATAGTCAGCTTTATGGTTCCTCCAAGTTGCAGAAGAAGAGTGTTGCCGTTTTGATCAAATGAGATGAGGAAAAGGTTGGCTACGGTCAAGGGGTAGTACATGTGGTAAGAGGGTTGTTGGCCACGGTCATGTAGCTTTTCTTGGGGTCGATGATGCTTTGGTCGCATGTACATGTTTTCTGGTTGCGGTAGCAGGATAACTTTTCTAGCTTCGTTTTTACATAAAACTCGTTTTGCAACACTTTGTATGATTTTTGCTTTTAAGTTTTTGTATGATTTGGTTATATGATTTTTAGGTTTAATAATCTATATATACATTTTTGGATCACAATTAGCAAATAAATCCTGAAGTTGAGAAGTATTTACAATGGCATGCCATTAGCATTAATTATTTAGATTTGTTTTATTTAAGTAAAGATTTTTAAATGAAATTCATTTCTCATATATTTAGCAAAAGTCTCTACAAAATCTTTCCTTATCTATTTAAGTAAAGATTTTGAAATCAAATATGTTCTCAACAATTTACCAAAAATCTCTACACAATCTTTTTAAAAATCTCGACTTAGTTAAGTTCTGATTTTTATCTGCAAAAAAAAAAATTAATAGTAACGAGTGATGTAAAAATCGAGAATGTTGATACTACAATTTCTTCTACTTCTTTTTTTTTTCATATAATGAAAATTATTTTTTAGGGATATTTTCTCAAAACCTCTAAATGAAACAAAGGGTTTCAAAAGATAGCTTCTCTTTTGGCGGGTCGACCCGCAAACCCGCAACTCTCTACGGGTTTATCCGCATGAACCTGCGACCCGTAGTGGATAAAAATATTATTCAAAAAAATAATAACAAATCATGTTTAATTTTACGGGACGGGGTTATATGGTGCAACGGGTTTGGATCGATGTAAATATTAAACATATACTATGGATGAAATCGTAGAATTAAAAATCAAAATTTAATTATAAAATCAGAAACACTAAACAAAATAAACAATATTAACAAAACAAATACAACTTAAAATTTTGCTAAATAATTTTTTAGTTATAAAAAAATCGACCCGCGGTGTACCGCGGGGTAAAATCTAGTTACAATAACAAAATCTCTTACTAATAAAAGGTCTTCATTGAGGCTTCTCTTTGTGTCCACATCAGCATCTTAGAAAACTTTCTCATGCTGCCACATCATCTAATTGTATTCTTTTAGAGAAAGCCACGTCAGCCAATAAAACGAAGCCGTCCAAAATAAAAATCTCATCAACCTCCTCTTCTCCTTACCTGAAGCGTTTTACCTTTAACCCTAGACCCATCGTCTCCCACATTGCCACGATTTATTCGGTTTCAGACTCATCGCATCTCCTATGGCGCTTCCAATCTAGGGCTTCAAGCTTCTCTCATCTCACTTCCCAAATCTACAGTCACCGCCTTCTTGACTGGAGAATCCGAATGACAATAGGTAAGATGTCGCCCTTCTTCTTCTTCCTCTCTTCAATATATGGGTTTTTGTAATTGGTTTATATATGCAAAAATATGTTGAAATCATGTTGTTTTGCTCATGTGGAGGCAATCCTCCATTGCTTTGGTTTTGTTTGGTTATGGAGATGCACTGACTTGCTGCATGATCAAGTGAGAAGAAAAAGCGAACGCCGGGAAAAATTGGAAAGGGTGAGTGCATTTGAGGTAAACGAGAAACAAGAATGGAGTATATTTTGAAGGAGTATTAGTGTATGTCCATCCATGATTTGTCCCTTTACCAAAACTAATCTATAAATTTTCTCTGTTCCCTCATAAGGGCCAAACCCTACTTCAAGCACAAGTTTGTGATCCATATCTTATTATTTTTTTTTCTTTTCACTTCCCTTGATTTCTGCTCAATTTTCATTAACCTTAAGGCTTTACCAATCTATTTCTTCTTTCTAGGGAGGTATGCATAGGGAGAACACACCTCTATTTGTTAACTTTAGAATCATCGTCTTATTAAAAAGAAATGAAGGGTACAACTTCTGGGATTTTTGGTTTTTTTTTTTTCATTTAAACAACTCCTCTTAGACATAATAAGCATAAATAGAGTAGTATACTTTCGTCTATTCTCAAAATTTGTTTTCCACATTTTCTAAAATCTTAAGCCATAAAGAAAAGAAGATTCTTTCACCTTTCAATATATTTAGTTCTCACACATCTTTCAAATTCTTAGTGTTAGGTCGCAGGTAGTCATGTCCAGTGTGAAGAGGAAGGTGCAGGCAAAAGGTGACAATGGCAGCAGTGACGATTATGTCAATGGTAACTCTCATGTTCCTTTCAGAGACAGCTAAAGACGCTTATGACTCATATATACTCATAGAACTTGGTGAGTTGAGGAAGATTGAAAACCTTCGTATGTTGAGATGCTTAAGTGAACTAAAACAGAACAGAAAAATATGCCTTATGTTTTTGTTATCCATCATTCTTAGTTATGATGGGTGTGATCCACCATTGAACAATAAAAAAGTAGTTTTGTGCGTGGGTGTGTTAATTTTGATCCCAGTGTTCTCTTTTCATGCAAAATCATACACATTTAGATATATACATTGCTTGTGTAAAGAATACAACATGCTTTTGATGGGCAATATCGACAAAACGACAATAGACGTCGGTGGTGAATGGTATGGAGAGACGTACCAATTAACTCAAGTCTTAGTAATAACATAACAAGCAAAAGTCAATTTACTGAAAAAGGTAACATATATATAATCTTAATATGTAAAAGAATTCACAAACTAAAATAAACGATACAGGTACATGTATAGAAATGACCCACGCGTAGCGTGGCCTAACCCCTAGTTTCTCTTAAAACCAGTGTTTTTAAACCCGACCCAAACGATGAACCGGACTACCTTCTGGGTCACTGGGTCACTGGGTCAACCGGGTTCGACCACAGGTCAATTGATTAAAATTTATTTAATATATTTAATATTTATAGAGATTATATAAATTTTATAAATATAAAAATAAAAATAATCATACTATATTTACATAATATGAAGTCTAACAATAATAATAAAGTGATTCAAATTAAATTTTTAAATCCAACTAAAAGTCTAAAACCGTAACAAATATTAAAATAGTAGAAGATCGTCAATGACGGAAATAAACTAATAAAACATCGCGAACTCAAAACAACTAATCTCGGTTATTTCTCTCATAATTCCATTCATTCTCCTTAGACGTTACTGTGGAGTTTCATCAAAATCTAAAACATCAAATGAGTCTAAAAACTAAAAAATAACTGAATAGGGTCTAAAACTCTATATTTTATTTCAAAATCAAATTATTTTTCTAAAACCCATACCCAGCCGGTTCAACCGGTTCACTGGGTCGCGGGTTAATGGCGGATTTTTGTGGGTTTTTCCGGTTTTGAAATTAGCGGATATTAGCACTAAACCCAAACCGGAAAAGTGTCCGGGTCGCGGGTTAACCGGTCGGACCGGACGGTCCGGGTCGGGCATGAAAACACTGCTTAAAACTAACTATTATCTAATTTCAATAGTAGAAGTTGTTACTATAAAATTTGTGAACTAAAAAACAAAAATAATTTTGGCTATTTTAAAAATATAAAAAATTAATTTTAATAATTTAAGATATTATATGATGATTATATTTGACAAGACTATTAAATAAATTAACTTAAGTTTCCATCAATTTTCACAAAAGCACCTATACTATCGCTTTCTTATCAAATCAGCCCAAATGTTATTTTTGTCTGCAATTTATCCAGCCATATCCAGCAATTTATGTTACTTCCGTAAATTACAATATAAACCTAAAGTTCTGATACCTAAAGGAAAGACCCTTTTTGAAATTTGAACAAGCTATAAACCTGATACCACCAATCTCGATCTCTTAGGTTTCCGTTGAAGTCGTGAGAATCGTTTTGGCTTTGATCGAATACAATAGCAAGTATGAGTACTGTTCGTAAGAAAAGGGCTCGAATTTTATCCTCTGATTCGGTAATCTTCTTGCGTTCCTTTGTATACTTGACAAAGAATCGAAAATTCTCATCTTTTTGTTGACAATTTTGATACTTTGGTTTGGTAATTGTTTGCTTTGATAACTTTAAGCAGGACGACGTTGATCAAGGAAACCCTAAAACTCACGAGAATGGTGAAATTGGAGGAAAGAGTCAAAATTTAGGGAAAAGTAAGGGAGGTGATACTGAGAATGTTGTAAAGTCTAATACTTGTTTGGTGTGTGATGGGAAAGACAATTGGGTGTTGGTATGTTACGGAGAGGAATGTCCTATAGCTATTCATCAGAGTTGTGCATCTGATGAACCTGATTTCGATGAATTCGGCAATTTTTATTGTCCTTACTGTTGGTATAAGCGTGTTTTGCAACTAGAAAAGAAGCTTATGGTGAGTGACAAGTCTAGGAAGGGATGTAGAGAGAGTCTAGGAGGAGTAGATTTGGGTTTTATGATGGAGAATGAAGCTGGAGGTGTCGAGAATTTAGTGGAGGTTAATGTTTCAGGAGGTAGAACTAGAACATTAGCAAGTGGTAATCTTAGTGGGAATATAGGAGAAGGTGATGGATTAAACAGTAAATGCATGGTAATGGAAAAGAATCAGATAATGCAAGAAGTTGCGGCTCAAGCTCATTCACGGGGAAATTCTAAGGGTGATGATGCTGATGTGGATGAGGGAAGACAGCAGCGAGGAAGATTGAGTGAGATAAATCATGAAACTTTGGATGTGTGCAATGTTAATGCGGGTGAGGGAAGAAAGGGGAAGGCAAGAGGTACTGAGAAGCAGCATGGAAAGGCACAAGCGCGCAATTCTGATGTAGGTGAGGAAAGAAAGAAGCATAGAAGATGTGATGATATAAATCATGAAACAGCACAAGCGCACAGTATTGATGTGGTTGCCGAAACAAGAAACCCGAGGAGATACAGCGGAAAGAACCAGCAAACCAAAAGAGTTGCAGGAACTCATGAGCAGGACGTCTTTATTAACGATCATGGAACACAAGCGAGGGATTCTGATTTGGGTGAGGGAAGAAGCGGGCAAGGATGTTGCCATGGGAATAACCTGCAAAAGAAAGCGTCATCTACTGAAAGTTATGAGCAGGAAGTCCCTAGGACTGATAATAGAGTATCATGTGGTTCTGGATTAAGGGAGGTAAGATATCGGCAGGGAAGACATATTGAGAAGAACCGGCATAATGAAATTGTTGTAACTGAAACTCAGGAGAAGGAAGTTTCTAAGGATGGGGAGAGAAAGTGTGAACGAGGAGTGGAGAGAGGAAGAACAATAACAAGTGTTAATTCTAGTGGTAATAGAAGGGAAGTTGATGAATCAAACAAGAAATGCATAGTGATGGAGAAGAGTCATAAAATAAAAGAAGTTGCTGCTGATACTCATTCTCGGGAAAATTCTAAGGCTGATGATACTGATTTAGATAAGGGAAGAAAGCAGCGAGGAAGATTTAATGAGAAGAATCATGAAACATTAGATGCGTTTGTTTCTAATCTGGATGAGGCCCATGAGGAAAGAAAGGGGAGGGTCAGGGGTAGTGAGAAAACCCATGAAAAAGTACAAGTGTGTAATTCTGACGTAGGTGGGGAAAGAAAGCCACATAGAAGATGTGATAATATACACCATGAAACAGCACAAGTGCACAGTTTTGTTGTGGGTGTCAAAACACGAGAGACGAGGAGATACAGTGAGAAGAACCAGCAAAACAAAATAGTTGCAGGAACTCATGAGCAGGCCGTCTTTATCAACGATAAAGGAACACAAGCATGTGATTCTGATTTGGGTGAGGGAAGAAGTGGGCAAGAATATTTCCATGAGAACAACCAGCAAAAGAAAGTGTCATCTACTGAAAGATGTGAGCTCCCTAGGACCGATAAAAGAGTGTCACACGGTTGTGGATTAGGGGAGGGGAGAGATCGTGAGGGGAGACAAATTCAAAAGAACCAGCATACCGAAACTGTTGAAACTGAAACTCTGGGGAAGGAAGTGTTTAAGGATAGGAAGAGAAAGCGGGAACGAGGAGCGGAGAGAGATGGAGATGAGATTTATTTGGCGGAGAATCAAGACAGACAATACCAACCTGATATGAGAAACAATGATGTGGCCTTCAATAAGCAAGCGACTTGTTTCAGCACAGATGAACAAGAAGATCGAAAGTCTGTATCGTCTATTTCATCTCCGGAGTCTACCAACAATGTTAAGGACCCTAGTGTAGCTTCTCAAGAGTTAGCTTTGATCATCCACCCTAAGGCTGGTGTACAAGAACGACCTATCAAAGCACGACCTATTTGCTCTGTCTCTTCAAAGAAACCATCTTTTCAACCTGAAAAATACGGACACAAAAGTTACCTGGAGAAGAATGGAACTGCGTCTAATGATCCCGGACAAAGGTTTCTTTTCATTTGGAACTTCATGGCATTTCAATTGTATTACCGTAATGGATGTTTTTTTGGGAAGAGTCCTAAGTAGCTTGTCACGGGCTTTCAGCTAACAATTTTGCTTCCTTTCTATGAGCAGGAAGTTTGTTATATGCAGTGCTAAAAAACGGAAAAGACTATTTTGGACGCAGGCAGAAGAAGAGATGCTTAGGGTATGAAACTTGCACATTCCTCTCTATCCTACGTATATTTCATGCTGCTGTCGTCTTGATCTTTTAGTAACTGGAACTTACTCTACTCATTCTACGGCTTTTTTCTGAAGGTTTACACCTGTTTTAGATTATCAGCTTTATAAAACCTGCCATGATAGCTGGTTTCATCGTCACCTATAATGCAACTGTTTTGCAGACCAGATTTCAAAAGAAGAGAATATTTCATGGTGTACTCATATCTGAGATAAATAACATTGTTTGTGGCTGTCCAAATTAGAGTCTTCTTATATAGTGCACAATGGTGATAAATGTGGGTTTGTCTCACTTCGTCCTGCCCTTTAAGGTTGGTGTGCAGAAATTCCCCGGCGAGAAGAATATTCCATGGCGCAAAATCTTGGAATTTGGTCGGGATGTGTTTCACGATGAACGGGCTCCAAGCGACCTCAAGGACAAGTGGAAGACGTTGAACAAAATGCCTTCTGACACGGGGAAATGGGTAAACCTTTCAACTGAAAGACAACCGAATTACTATGTGTCTGAAGTTAGTTCTGAATGAGCTATCGGATTTTGCAAGATTTAGAGCTTAGAGGAGTAGTAGATAGGGATTTGCAGTTTTTGTACAACCTTGTTCATAGTTTGTTAATTGTATATTGTAGCAAAACTAATCTTACCTTTCTAATTATATGTCCTCGCCAATGTAGAGAATTTATAAGAGTAAGATGATTTTTCATGACACTTGAACACAAGTTTATACCAAAATCATAAGCAATGCTATACTTCAATAACTATCAAACTTTTACATGTCTTTTGATATGAAATCTCTGCAATTTGCAAGACGAAGATGAAGTATAGATCAATTTTACACTTCGTGTAAACAAACAACTCTTTTTTTCCAAGTTTTAATAGATAAAAAAAATAGATCTTTTTAGATGGAAAATGATGACGGTTGAAATTCCCGCCAGTGCGTGGGTTCCACTATAAGCTCTTTAGCCGCCATGTGTCCTAGGGGAGTGCCACGTACAACCACCATCGTCTACTTTTTAGGCTTATTTCGGTCGGCTTATTCTCTTCTCACTGAGTGGCAAAAAAAAGAAATGGAAGTTCCCAAAGGTTTCTTTGAGAAACTATGGAGTTTTGTCTCTTTTCTTCCGTACTTCTTCCTCTTGCTGCTTCTCGGCATCACCAAGGGTATGTAACCATTCTTTTAATCTCCTCTTCTAATCTTCTTCCTTCTGTTCATCCATAAGATTGCAGAAAAGTCTCAAGTTTTGTTAGGTCCAGAGTTGTTGAATACCTGTATTTGAATTCAGATTAATAATTAGCCTATAATGAGTATTGAGGTTTATTGGTACAAAACCAGAGGAGTATCTAAGCAAAGCAATGTAAGTTTTCACTCTTGTTTTGGTTTTGTTTTTCAGCCCTGATTGTTGGTCCAATTTCATCTGCTATAATTTTGATTGGGAATTCAGCTGTAATCATTGGCCTTTGGCCAGCACATTTCATTTGGACCTACTACTGTTTGGCAAGGTATATAAACAACAAATTCAATACCTTGTATTTTATCTCTGTTTCTACTAAATATCTTGTTTCTGTGTAACCTCTAGAACCAAGAGAATAGGGCTGGTTTTGAAGACCTTGGCATTGATATTGTTTCCACTGCCTTTACTCCTCTGGCCAGTTACTGGTATAGTAGGAAGTCTCTTCGGTGGAATCGCCTACGGGTTTTTCACTCCTCTTATGGCTACATTCGAGGCTGTAGGAGAGTCTGTTACTAGCAAATGCTACCATTGCTTTGTTGATGGTTCATTCTCCACTATTAAAGGGAGTTGTACTGTAGTTACAGACTTCACAGATTTCTGCTTCCATTCTTACTTCTCCTACATGGATGAGTTAAGAGAAATGGTTTCCGCCGATGTTGAACCTTTAGAGATTAGGTAATAATCTCTCTCTTCGTCTGTGGCCGTTAAAGAAGAACAAAAATTGTTACACTTTACAGTGATAGCGTAATCTCATTTTCTTACCAGGTTGTCTCGGCTACCTAGTTGTCTGCTTGCTAGTATCATAGGTGTGGTGGTAGATGTTCTTCTAATAACAGCTGTTGCTCTTTACAAAAGCCCATATATGTTGCTCAAAGGATGGAAGAGGCTATTGGAAGACCTTGTTGGTAGAGAGGGCCCATTCCTAGAGACTGTCTGTGTTCCATTTGCAGGGCTTGCCATATTGCTATGGCCACTGGCTGTCGTGGGAGCCGTAATAGCTTCAGTGTTATCCAGTTTCTTTCTTGGACTGTACAGTGGAGTCATCGTTCATCAGGTTGATAGCTAATACTTAAAGTCCATTCATATATTTTACAGAGTTGGTTATGGAGATGTCCTTTGGATTTAAGGTTTCATTGGATTCTATGTCAAAAGGATTGGAAATTAAACAGAATACTTCTTGAGCTCCTCTGGCTGTGATTTTTTGCTGTTTGTGACATACTTACTGTAGCTTCGACAATAGTTCTGGCTATTTTGGATACTTTATGTTAGTTAAATTGCGGCTTAGCCATATATTTTGTAATTTATGTATCTGCCATGAAATTTCTTAAGACATGTCATCACTTGGACATAAAAATATGTTGCTAGACACTGATAATATATGGTCGGTTAGGAGGTCTCTATCCTTTAATAGTTTGATTATTTTTTCAGGAGGACTCTTTCAGAATGGGGCTTAACTATATAATTGCTGCGGTCTCACTGTTTGATGAGTATGTAAATGATTTACTCTATTTGAGAGAAGGAACTCGCCTGCCAAGGTACATAGTGGGAGCTCTGTTCCATTAGTATTTGATCACCTTCACATAGACCTTCGGTTTCGTGATTCAGCATTTGTTGATTATAATAACTTATGACTGTAAAGTGTATATGCTTGTGACAGCCAGGCCTTGCTATAGAACGAAGACAGAGACTGGTCATGGGAAAAGAATATTAGGAGAGAGTAAGAACGTTGATCTCAAGAGCAAAAGAAGCTGCTCCCTGGGTTCAAAGCTTGTTTCAGAACAGTCGAGGACACTGAAAAAAGCAATAACACTATATAAACCAGTTCAGGTATATTAGACCTTTATTTTCTTCATTTATTTGACTTTACAACATAATCTCTGATGAGTGAATGAACATCTTGTGTTTCTCTTTTAAGGTATGGGAATGGTTGTTTAAGTCGTGTGAGGTGAACGGGAGGATACTTCTTCGCGATGGCTTGATAGATGTGAAGGATGTTGAGGAATGTCTTGTCAAGGGTAATTCTAAGAAGCTCTATATTAGACTACCCGCTTGGACCGTGTTACAATGTCTCCTTGCATCGCCTAAATCGAACTCCTCTGGATTGGTGATCAGTACGTATACTCAATATCTCTACACAAATCTCGTCAAAACTTTTTTCCCCAGCACGCGAATATATGATTTTCTGGTGAATGTCTGGCAGCTGATGGCGTGGAGCTTACAGAACTAAACAGCCCAAGAGACAAAGTATTTGTGTGGCTCGTTGGGCCTTTATTGATAATGAAGGAGCAGATAAAGAACCTGAAGCTGACTGCGGATGAAGAGTTTTGTCTAAGGAAATTGGTAATGGTATGCAAAAATGAAAGAACCGAGGACTGGGATAGCACGGGGTTCCCGTCAACTGATACAGTAAAAAAGGCACAATTGCAAGCCATAATCAGAAGGTATGTTATCAAACATCAGCAGAAGTACTATTATCTTCTCTGCATCATTAAGTTGACCACATATTCTTGGAATACTTTTCTCATGTTGTGAATGGGTTCCCATATGTTGACTTAGACCATTCTTCGTAGGAAGTGAGGCTTTTTGCAAAGTTTGGGATGAGCATGTTCTGTATTTACATTCACTGAGGCTAGTTCTGTTCTTTCCATTGCAGGCTGCAAGGAATGGTAGCATCAATGTCTAGAATACCGACGTTTCGACGCAGATTCATGAACTTGGTTAAAGTGTTGTACATAGAAGCTCTTGAAATGGGTGTGTCAGGTAATCGAGCTGGTGGGATCCTCAAACCCAACAGCGACCAAACAGGAAATCTGGATCGGACTGAAACACCGGACATGGATGTTGTATAAGTAGTTATGGTATCTTATCCTTATCCTTCTTCCTACGCCCCAGTCTTTCCTCTGGAAACTGTTATTTCAGTTGTATTTTAGGATTTGTTGTATATTATAAAGTGTTTTTTTATCCTGTGTTTCTGGTTTGATAGTTCAAATTTTCAACTTGCTCCATATAATTGTTGGTTGGTTTTACATTGGTTTCAAACCGATGACAGTAACTGGCTTTTGATCCATCTAATTGTAAGGTTGATCATCCATACAATTTGTCGTGGTTGTATGCATTACATTAAACCGGTAGCTATAACCAGTAAAAGTAAGCATTTACATCATATCGGACAGCAAAAGTAAGTGTTTTGTGATACGAAATCGATTTACGTGTCAAGTTCATATTTTAATTTTTCTTATGTAATTATATTCTTTTATTAAATATTTTTATTTTCTAAAAATACATATTTGACTTTTCTAATACAATTGCCAAACACATATCAATTTTATATTATCCTTTTATTAAACAATTTTATTTTCTAATAATACATATTTTGAATATATACACTGGAATTTAATGCATTTAAACTACAAAAAAATACTTTTTAAAAAATTAAATTTTTATACAAACAAATATAATAAATGATATCCCTTACATTGTTGACAAAAAAAAAAAGATACCCCTTACACGAATTTCACTAATCTTCTAATAATTAAGCATAAGATAAAACAATATTGTTAATTTGTCAACAATCCAAATTTACAAAATTAAATTTGTATGATAAAATCAAGCACAACAACTTTGTAAATTTTAAATGTATGAAAAAATCATAGTAATTCAATCAAATATATATTCTAATATATTAAAAATTTTAATAAAATTAAATAACATAAAATTTATCCGTGTCATATATGGATCCTTACCTAATCGACCATGAATTGAGAGAATAACATCACATTGCTGAATATTCAAGTTACAACATTTTGGATATTTTATAATGATGTTATTTACATTTTTACGCAATGTTTAAAAAACCAATATAGAAAATCGTCTAATATCTAGTCGTCTAGGCGTTACTTAGGCACTAGACGTTCTCATTACAAGGATTTTACTAAAATCACTAGATATAGGATCCGCGCCTAGCGCGGAAAAAGGTTGATGATCACAATTTTCTTTATAAGTAAAGAAATGGTTCAAGCTTTAAAAGGGTTGAATAATTTGTGTCTTTCAACAAATTTCTTTATATACGTATACATCAGTGTTTTCATGTCCGACCCAAATTTTTCGGTATGATCGGTTAACCTGCGATCCGTACACTTCTCTGATTTAGGTTTAGTGTTAATGTCCGATAATTTTCTTTCCCATTAACCCGTAACCTGATGAACCGGTTGAATTGACCGGGTATCGGATCAAAAACAAATCATTTGATTTTGAAATAAAATATAAGATTTTAGATTTTTTTGTATTCACTATTCAGTTATTTTTAAAATTTTTTAATATATATTTTATGGTTTTAGTTGGACTCAAATTTTTTAATTATTTTATTATTATTAAGATTTCATATTTTTGTAAAACATGGTATGATTATTTTAATTACATTAATGCAGATAATAAAAAGCTGATATATAAATTAATCAGTGGTAAAGGTGACATTGGACTTATCAATGTTAACTAATTTACTAAACACTCATGAATTTAACCTTTTGGGGACAAAATCACAAGTAGATAAGATACAACACGTGGACGATCAGTTCCATGTGGTGACTCACATATGATGCTCCTATAATATGCCAACCACTAAATAAACTTTAATATATAAACATGTGAACCAGTAAGAACTAATAAATCATGTAATCCAATTATAAATAATATCACCGCTTTTGCTTATAAAATTTAAAGATTACAACCTAGTATCTTCTGGGCATTACATAAATACATAGTTTTCTTTTTGAAAAAAATAACAACTCTCAATAGTGATGGAAAAATTAATATACTGAATTTTGGTGTATTAATGGATTATTAATTTCGAAAATTCAAATAACAAAATTCAAAAAGTAAAAATTCCTAATATATTTACAAAATTTAGATATATTTGTGTAAACTCAAACCGTCTAGTTGAGAAGGAGACTTCTCCAAACCCTTCATTAAAACCTTTGTTTTCTTGGACTCAAAGGAAACAAAGGAAAAAATCGAGCAAAGTATGACACAATTTTGTGGACTTGAAAGGAAGAATGTGTAAAAGAAGATAGAAATAATTGGGGCATAAACCAATTAAACCTAAGGGTGTTATGCGATTTTAGTTTAAATTTTTTTTCTAAAAAACTTATACTATGTTTTCTAAACTCCGTAGATCGTAATCTAAACCACCAATATACTATTTAAAATTTAATATTTTATAAATATTTAGTTTCTTTTTTTAAAGATTCACATTCTATATTTAGAAATTCTAAACATTTCAAAAATTAGAATCTATATTCTTTTAGAATATGTATTCTAAAATAATAAAACATTTTCTAACGTTTTTAGAACATAGTGTAATCATAGAATAAATTTTCAAACAAAAATTAGAACATAAAGGAAAGTGTAGAATACATGTTCATAAAGTTTTTAGAAATTTGTAATTTGGGCTTCGAAATTTTTTAGAACAGAAAACTAGTATAAAAATCGTAGAACATGTACAAAAGTTTAGAATATAAACTCTGATATTCGTAGAACTTAAAGAAACGTATTCTAACAATATTAGACGATATTTATCTATCAAAAAGTCAATTTGTTTTCAGCTAAATCACCAATTTTTTTCTTCAAATCATCTCTATTCTTGCCTATCTATATGTTTTCCTGGTTTACTTTTTAAAAAACAGCTTAAAAAATAGTTTAAAAGTTTGTATACGGTTTAGTTCAGTTTTTTAGTGAAACTGTTTAAATTTACTGGAAATGTTAAATTTTATAACGTTTGAAAACTTTTAAATATTATAATTGATATATTTAAAATCAATAAAAATGTTTATAATATTATGAACATTTGAACGTATAAAAAATAAAGTAACACTGGATGAGTTATATTGCGGGACGGTGTTATATGGCAGGACATGCTTGAATCAATATTAATAAAAATTTTAAATATCGAATCAGTTTAATTTAGATAAGATTGTATAAAACAAAAATTGTGGTCTAACATACCATTAGTTAATAATAATTGTAAGGTATAAAATATAAATATCTTACCAAATGATACGATTTACAATATTTTATATATAATACATAATCTTTAAATTTTAAAAGTCATTACTTTTATAAATAAATTATCCTACGGTGCACCGCTGGTTAAAATTTAGTATAGTATTAATGTAAAAATAGAAATAAGGTTTGTCAAAAACCTAAAAGTAAGAAACTTATTTTATGTGTTTCTATCAAAAGGCAAACATGACGTTTTTATATACCTGATATAAATTTCACCTATAAGAGTTTACATAAACAATAAAGGAAAACTCTTTGACAAAAACAAAATTCCAGGAAACCTACCAATATGGCAAATTAGCAATATACAAAAAGTAAATATATATGATTTCATTAACATGTTTTTAAGTTTCCATTAAAACACTTGAATAATTCATACGACTATTTATTTTTTGAAAATCTCTTAAAAACAAATCAGAGAAAGCAAAAAAATTAGTTTCTTCAGTACTGACACATGACCTAATAATAATCTTCTGCAAAATTTGAGACTGTACAAACGTTTGCTCTTCATAACTCCATGTGCAATTTAATGAACCTAAACAAATATAAAGAGACATCAATTATATATTGGAAATTTTACTCATTGGAGTACTTTTATGAAACTCAATCTCATGTTGGGATATATTAGGGGTAGTGGGGGAAAACGGCCTATTCCTCCCCAAACTAAGTTGCTTTGGCTAATTCATCCCTGAAACTTTGTCTCGTGCCTAAACCCACATGAATTAACATAGAGTTTGAATTTCCTCCCTGAACAAAACAAATCCGGACTAAACCCACAAATCGTTAAACGCCGTTATTATTCCGTTAACGAACATCTGACTAGGATGCCACATCATCGATCCAAGTGACTTTGTTTTGAGGGGAAAACGGCCTATTCCCCCATAAACTAAGTTGTTTTGGCTAATTCATCCCTGTAATTTTATCTCATGCCTAAACCCACATGAACTAACATAAAGTTTGAATTTCCTACATGCACAAAACAAATGTGGACTAAATTGATGGATGAAGATCCTAATTGAATAGACAGTGTACTTGGATTATGATTTAATTTTTGATTAATTATCAGAATATGATGTAACTTTTGGATTAATTCTTGGATTATAATGTCATTTTGGAATATGATGTTCTATTTGAAATTATATTATTTGCTTGAACAGGTTTAGTTGGAGCTGGATGTTACTGTTCCGTTAATGACCAGCTGCTAAACGATGTTTCTGTTCCGTTAATGACCAGCTGACTAGATCTTGTGAATACAAGTGCATAAAGTAGTAGTGAGTTTTTTTTCAGTAAGTAGGCGATGCCTTTTCTAGGTCTTCTCTCGTCTTTATATAGATACTCTTCCTACGTTATTCGGTCTGAGGTCCGCATTAACCTCTCCTACATCACAGGTCCCTGCCGAGATCCTCGCCTGACTTAGTCCTGATTCGGAGCCAGCTCCGCTTCTCTTCACTATGGGCTTATGAGCCTAACGTATCTCCCACTTGTTATTTTTGTTGGTGGATTCGGAGGTGCTGAATCCAGCTCCAACTAAACCTGTTCAAGCAAACAATATAATCTGAAATAGAACATCATATTATTCCAAAATGACATTATAATCCGAGAATTAATCCAAAATTTACATCATATTCTGATAATTAATCAAAATTTACATCATAATCCAAGTACACTGTCTATTCAATTAGGTTCTTCATCCATCAATTTAGTCCAGATTTGTTTTGTGCATGTAGGAAATTCAAACTTTATGTTAGTTCATGTGGGTTTAGGCATGAGATAAAATTACAGGGATGAATTAGCCAAAACAACTTAGTTTATGGGGGAATAGGCCGTTTTCTCCTCAAAACACAGTCGCTTAGATCGATGATGTGGCATCCTAGTCAGATGTTCGTTAACGGAACAATAACGGCGTTTAACGATTTGTGGGTTTAGTCCGGATTTGTTTTATTCAGGGAGGAAATTCAAACTCTATGTTAGTTCATGTGGGTTTAAGCACGAGACAAAGTTTCAGGGATGAATTAGTCAAAGCAACTTAGTTTGGGGAGGAATAGGCCGTTTTCCCGGGGTAGTGGGTACTTTTTTAAGTTTTTTTACTAGAATACCCCCAAACTATTTCGTTATATTTTCATCTTCTCATTTACTCTAAAAATTTCACAAAAAGAAATTAAAATAATTATTATGACCCTCTTCTCTTTCTTCTCTTTCTTCTCTCTTTCTTTCAATTTTTCTGAAGCCAACGAAGTTCTTTCTTTTTCACTGATATTTTCATTAATCGATTCTCAAAGTCAAGCAAAAAAAAAAACGAAACCACGGATGCGTTCTCTTCCTTCTTCGATTCTCAACCCGGTAGCAAAAGCTGGAGCTATGATTCTCTTAAAAACTTCAGTCAGATTTCTCCCGCCATTCAGAAGCCGATACTATTCATGTCGCCCACTAACCGCGACTCACTGAGATTCTTTCGTTTTCTTCGTATTGATTGCTCTATGTTTCTAGATTTTATTTCAATTTCTAGGATTTGGCTTCTGTTGAACGAATCGTTGCGATTGTGCTCTCCATAGATTTCTAGGGTTTCTAATTGCGCCTTTCAATTTTCATAATTTTCATTCTGTTTATCCGAAAGGTTTATGTCAGATTTTGAAAGCCACCATCATTAGAAAGATTTACGTATAAACAAGTTTAAGTGGAAGTGTTCTTTGTAGGTTTATTAGAAAATCCCATTAATGGAAGTGTTCTTCTGTTTTGGATGAATTGCACTGTTTCGTGTTTGAATTTTTTAGTCAATCCTTTTGTTAGGGTTTAAACTAGATAGCTAAGAATTTTCTGTTATAACTAAAATTTATACTTGTTTGATTTGAAAGAACGGAAGTATAGATAGAGTGTGTAATGAGATTCTCTTGCTTGTTTAATGAGATTCAAATTCAAAGAACGGATTTTGTTTGACCCACGTATATGTCTTGTTCATGAACCCATGTGTTGGAAATTTCTCTGATTTTAATATTTTTGGATATTTTGAATTGTTCTCTTCCTTGTGTACCGAGATTTGAATTTGTGTTATTGATCAAGTATAGATTTAGTGTTCTTTCTACTACGAAGGCCATCGACGCGGCGTTGATAAAGGAGCAGCGTTGATGAAGCAGAAATGGTTCATGGTTCTTTATGTGAAAGTTTATTGTTCTTCTATGGTGAAATTTGTTTTCCATTTCGTAGTGACCAACAGTTCCAAAGGGGATGTGGTTGAAACATTGTGTAATGTATTGGACATCTTTATGTGAACATGGATATGAGATCTTTTATTTGTCATGGTCATTGCCTAATGGACTAATTTATATGGACATGGAGATGAGAACATTAGATTTTTTTCTTTATCATGGTCATCGGCCAATGGATACATTTATGTGGACATGAAAATGAGAAAATTGGTTAAGAAATCTTAATGATCAGCTTTTAATAACATAAATGAACTTGTGTGCTTATTGTTTAATCACCTTAGGGCATCATCAATGGGGGATCACGTGAGGGTGTTCTTATAGAGAATATAATGTTAAAATAATGTAAGATCATGTGTTTAGATCTTTTGTTTAGAAGTTGATTAGTGGGAGAACATGTGTAAGATCTTAAGACTTAATAATATAATAATCTAAATTAAATTAAGATTTTACAATTATTAAAACATTTAAAAATAACATATAAATTGCAAATGCCAAATTTATGAAAAACTGAAAATAAAAGTGAAAATACAATACTAAATATTTATGAAAAAAACATTAAAAATATAAATAACAATAAACAAACAAACATATTACTTAATAAAAGCACAAAAACATTTTATCTAATTAATACATAGTTTATTATCCAAATTTATTCCAAATATGTTGAATATTCCAACCAATGCCCAAATGCCACGTCACTCCGCAACACCCACAAGAACAGATCCAGGTCAAGAGCCCAGTTCCTGATCTTAAGCCCATTAACCCATTTTTTTGGATTTAAATAATGCTTAGATCAGGGGGAGTGATCCCCCAATGCAGATGGTCTAAGGACCTTACAACCTCTTCTTTTTATTCCAGTTCCCAAATCATATAAATGTTAGATTAATAATTGAGGAAAGTTATGCTCATCACACTCTATATGAACTTTCTAGATGATGGATTTGAACATGTGGATGGTTACAAGAGATTCCTTAAACGAGATCGTCTTTTCTCACTGGTATAAATGCAGAAACCAAAAATATCTTTGAACTAATAATTCAAGTTCATCTTCTTATCAAATATAAGACTTAATTCAACACAAGTTTTGCATTAAAACAAATCTAAGATTTGAGTCTACACAAACTATCTAAAACTTTTTTTGGACATATTCTTATGGGCACCCAAAGAATTATGGAATATAGTGACATATTACAAGTTTTAAGTATTTTAAATTTACTCAACGTAGTTGGAATTTACATTTTTGCTAACCCAAAGAGCTATGTTTGTAGTCTTATTTTGGGAGTTTGTTTTGTTGTAAACATCATTAGTCTTTTTTTTTTGTGTTGGACATGTTATTATGGAAAATGTTTTAAAGAGAAATATAAGATTCTTTATGTGCTCAAATTTTTTTTTTAACGGTTTATTTTGTGTTCAATTTTGTTTTGCTATGGTGGAATATTTTGTTTCATCGTCCATAATTCATCGTCCACATATACTATCTTCAATGGAAATTTCAAATTATCGGGCAAATGAAGTAAAAATATGTTATACCATAACACCATTAAAAGGCTTGAGCTTAGTAAATGAGAGGAGATAGAAACACAAAAACTACCAAACTTTTTTGTAGATTTTGATGAAGTGTTGCTTTGTAGACAAAGCTTTGTGGACTTCAGAATTGTGGACATAGTTTCGTGGAATTCAGTTTTGTGGGTTTAGGGTATTGGTTTTAGGGTTTACAGTTTAGTGATTAAGGTTTAGGGTTTAGAGATTAGAGACTATGTTTAGGGTTTATTGTTAAAGGTATAGGGTTTAGGGTTTATTGTTTAGGATATAAGGTTTAGTGTTTAGCCTATGGTTTAGGGTTTAGGATTTAGGGTTTAGGGTTTAGGGTTTAGTGTTTAAGATCTAGGGTTTAGTGTTTAGTCTCTAGGGTTTAGGGTTTAGTCTCTAGGGTTTATGGTTTAGGCTTTAGGGTTTAGGATTTAGGGTTTACGCTTTAGGGTTTAGTGTTTAGGGTTTAGGGTTTAGGGTTAAGGGTTTAGGGTTTATGATTTAGTATATATGGTTTAGGGTTTATTATATATGATTTAGAGTTTAGAGTTTAAGGTTTAGGGTTTAGGGTTTAAAGTTTAGAGTTTAGGGTTTAGGGTTTAGTATCTATGTTTTAGGATTTATGGTTTAGGAACTATGGTTGTCATCAATAATAATAGTAAAGAAGATGTGGACAGTAATCTATGAATTTTAAAATTATCACTCGTGGTGGCACAATAATCTATGAATTTTAAAATGCGCACTCGTGGCTTTTGGATGGACATAAAGATTTCGGATATGTAACCATAGCACATCGATCAGCCTTTGTTGTTTTGGTACAAGAACACACAAGTTAACAACAAAAACATCGTATCCATGATAATTAGTCCACATAACCTTTTCCATGATGCAATACGCATTACAAATTCTACACACAGTTTCGTCTTTGCACTGCTAAGAGAACGATGTCCATCGAATATAGTATATGTGGATGATGAGTTATGGACGATGAGCTAAGCTCAAGCCTTTTAATGGTGATATAGTATAACGTTTTTTTACTTCCTTTGCATGAAATGTCCATTGAAGATAATATATGTGAATTATGAGTTATGGACGACGAAACGCAAGTTAACTAAATCGCAGTAAACACCAAAATTGTTGTATTTGTGAAGATGAATCCATTTAGTGTGATTTTTAGATAGAAAACAGAAAACGAATGTTAAGAGATTTCGAATACGAAACAACCAGAACACTTATTATTGAATATGAGCCAACTTGAAACAAACTTAAGACGAAGCCTCTATTAGAAACAGAGGATGTCAAGTCTCAAGGATCACGTGAGTGCACGTGATGCAAGTCCAAAGACGGTGTCGTTCACAGATATAAGAGACTTGAAGCTTCTTCATCAAAAAGAACACAAGACGAGAAGATTTAAGATTCATCTTCTTTGTTAGAGAGAGAGAGAGAGAGAAAACAGAGAGCTAGTGAGAGATTTCTGGGTTTGGGTATCTCTTCTCTAATTCTTTTTCTTGTTCATGTATCTTGGGTTAGGGCTTAATTCCGAGGGTGAGTGAGTGTAATCTCCAATGAAACACAAGTGTAAACTCTTGATTGATTATAGTGAAAGATCGTGAGGAGGAGGATCCTCGCCGAGACGTACCTTAGAGTTGCCAATTGCAACTAGAGGGAACTCGTAAATCATCGTGTACTTAGTTTATGTTTGTTGCTTTAGATCCGAGGATAGAGTCATGGCCCTCATGAGACGTAATCGGAGAAACCAAAAGAGAAATAATCAAATTCAACAATCCACAAGGAGCCATCCACAAGTGACTACCCACAAATAACCATCTATTTGTACATGGCTTACCGTGTATTCTTTCACCACCCATTGTAAGCTCAAAACCATTTTTTCATTCTTTATCATAGCAATCTGATGCATCCATTTGATTCATTGATTCTTTATACTGCGCGAAACACCTCCATGACAGTCACATTGTGAAATGAATAGATTTATGTGGACAAGAAGAAAGAAACAGTTACAATCTAAATCCAAGACTCAGATCCTCATGACCAATCTAAAGCAGAACCAAAACTTGTTCACTTTTTGATCTTTGTGGTGACCAAAAAAATTTGTTGGAACAAAAAAAGAAAAACGTGAAATAATTTTGAAAACAGTTTTTTAATAAATAATGCGACACAGAACGATCTCACGCCAAGCAACGATGACGACGAGCTCTTCCACCGAGAATCTTCCACGTGTCCTCATCGTCAAACGTCCCGCCGCCATGGCTGTGTTCGGCGACAGATTCGTGGCCTCCTCCAAGTTTGAGATCTTGAAAGCCTTCGAGTCTCCGCTTCCTCTCCCTGAATTCTTGGCCAATCACTCTGATTCCGTCTCCGCCGTTATAGCCCCTGTAGCTGCTCCCGTCACAGCCGATCTGATTCGCCTCCTCCCGAATCTTCGCTTGGTTGGTACTACCAGCGCCGGTGTTGACCACGCCGACTTAGTTGAGTGTCGTCATCAAGACATCTCCGTCGCCAACGCAGGCTCAAGCTTCTCCGAAGATGTCGTCATCGGAAAAAAATAATTTTAAGAAGGAGAAAAGTACACTATAACACTTTTTGTTTCTCTGATTTTAACATCTAATCCCAAATTCTTCATTGACTATGTAAAATCAAAAGCTCTGTTTATTTGATTTTAGATCTAAGAAGAAGACAGAAATAAGGATGACGATGGTTGCAAATATTTAGGTTTTATTTTTCAGTTTTGTTTTTGCATTATTTTCTCCCACTATCAAATCTGTTTTCCACTTTAAATCCGACGGCCAGAATTAAACAAGTGCATTTACTTTCTAACCATTCTAGTTAAGCCTTTATAAAAAAGAGATAATTGGGTGAGAAGTAATGGATCGAGGGCTATTTAAATTTTCGACATTATGCTCGTCGGCCCAAAACAATGAAAATTTCAGCCCATGTTTTTGCCAGTTATACCCTCACGCGCGATTGTCCAGCAGCCCAAAATTTAACTCCTCACCCAAACAAAAGATGAAGTTTTCTCTATAATGTGTCGCCTCGAGATAATAAACCGCCCCTGTAGCATTTGACGTTTGCGCTTTCTTTCTTTCATTTTTCTCATCCCGCCTTTCTCTCTCTCTGAAAACCCTAAGTACACTCGTCTTCTTACATTCTCTCGCCACCAGAAATTCTTCCGGCGAGATTGATAATCAGCACCGCCTCATTTCCAAGTTCGACGGTTTCCCCAAGCGAGGCTAGAGCCCAGTCGGTAAGCCGGAAAATCTCCGATTTCGCCGACACTGTTACTAACATTCTCTTTCCACAACCGATCGTTTCCTTCTAATTCCTTTTAATCTCTCTGTTTTAAACTGCGTTTTCCTTTTTCCGCCTTTCCGATTTCGAATTCCCTTTTTTAAAAGCAGTAGTCTTCAAATTTTTCCATACTAATCCTCCGATCTGTATGTATCTTCACATAAATCACTTAGATCTACACTTAACAACCCATATTTTTAATTAGACCTTCATTCATACTTTGCATGTCATCATCATCTTCTTAGATCTATATTTTATTACTAACTAACACTTATATTTGCAGGAAAATGGCGGATATCGACCTTCCTTCTAGACTTTTTGCGGACAGAGAAGAGCCTGCCGGTGATCGTATTAACATGTACTTTAAGCTCAACACCATCAAAGTCGTTCTCAAGGCCCTGACCCCCAAGAAGATCGAAACCATTCGCCCTTGCTTTGGGAATTTACTGGATCTCTATTCCAAGTCGGTTTTCTCCGGCAAGTTGGTCCACTTTCTCTTGACGCGCCAGTTGAGTGTGGTTAAACGCCATGAGATTTGGATTGTATTCGCCGGAAAACCGATCAGATTCTCGTTACGTGAATTCGGTCTCGTCACTGGTCTTAACTGCAACCCTCTCCCCCCGCTCGACAAGTCTCTGATTAAGTCACCTCCCGGTGTGACGCCTTATTGATTCACACTCTTTGGTGGGGAGGAGTGGGTCATCGGCGAGATGTTGTTGACCAAACTTCGGAGGTCCAAGGCGTTAGACAGTGACATACGTATCAAGTATGCTTGTTTGCTTCTGGTGGATTGGTTTCTGTCTCGGCGTTCTTACCACATGAAGATCCCCAAATCTCATGCTGAGATGATTCGTGACCTTGATGTTTTTTTGGCATACCCGTGGGGTCGCTACAGTTTTGACCTACTATGCGTTGCATAAAATCCCGATCGGTAAGTCAGCTTGCGCAGGCCACTGTTTCGATCCAAGGTTTCATTCACGCTCTGGTTCTTGTATTCGTCGAAGCGGTACCGGCAGTTCTTTCCACTGTTGGTGCTGGGACTGATCCCGAGTCCGGTGATGACGACCCGTTCCCAGTTATTTATCTAAATTTGGACACTGTGTGGGACCTTGATGGAGAAGAAGAGGTAATGTAAACCTCTATGTTTTATTTTGAATCTCCAAGTTGTTTTTTAAACTTTCACTGTCTTTGATACGTTTCCATTTGTTGTCAGGTTGATGTTTGCGCTATAATTCCGTCAGATCCATTGTAGTCTGGTCTCGAAGATTGTAGCTGGCCCGATGAAGTTGGTGATCCTGGTGTTGATTTGATTTTACAGCAATGGGAAGATGGAGCAAAGTTCAGGCGCGGGATGTTTGGAGGTGGTATTAGAGCGTCTGACGTCTAAGTTGATCCTCCTCCTCGTGTCATTTCTAAGAGTTCTAAAGGTAAACGCAAACTCCGTTCCAAAGTGGCTGAATCTTCCCAGTCTAGAGGGGAATCTTCCCGTTCTAAGAAGTCAAAGATCCGATGTCCCCGTCCCAGATCTTCCACTGCTGAACCCTCTATTCTCGAAGCTGTGGCTGCTCAAATCAAAGCCGAGTTGAAGGAAGGTCAGTCCAATGTTTTTGCTCATGTTTGTTTTGAACTAAAATCTATGGAGTTAAGGTTAGAACGTTCAATGAAAGCCAATATTTCCTCTGCGGTGTCTGCGGCAATAAGTGACCACCTCGTCGTTGGTAATGTGCTTCGCGAAGTTATTGGCGGATCTGGTCAGCCGTATGAACCGACTACCAAGGCTATTCCTCCTGTCAATCCCCAAAGTGACTTGCAGCCACCGCATGCTGTCATACCAACCCAAAATACTGACCATCAAAACCAGCACCTTCCTCAGCCGCAGGCTGTCATACCAACCCCAAATACTTACCACTAAAACCAGCCCTTTCCTCAGCCGCAGCCACCATTCCCTTGCAACTTAAATGAAGGAGTTTTGGACCAGCCTGATGCTGAAGAGTCTGGCCAAGAGGTAACTCCATTTATACTTATTTCTTCTCTTCTGTCTCCTTCTCACTTTTTAGCTTTCTATAAGGTGAAGCTTCTTCTACTGGCTCTGAATCTCGCAGCCGGTCTCAGCAGTCTGAGCATGCAAATGTATGAACCGTCATTAGTTTCATGTATTCATACATTTTTATTCTTGCCTCTTTACATATGTTGAACTTAGTTGTCTCGTCTTTTGTCTTAAACAGCAGGAAAGCGTTCCTAATGGGGATGGTGCAGATTCTGCTGATGGGGTTGTGTCTGCTGAAGAATCACCAATGTCTGACAAGTTCAAGCAGCTCATGGCTACTGTCAAACCCGAAATGTAAGTTCTACCAGATGAGAAGTTCTGATATATTCTTAACCCTTTATTTTCTAAACCATTTTTACCAGTACTCTGTTATACAGAAATATAACTTGCCACATTTTTCATTATATATCCAATAGGAATTTTGAGTTTAGCGAAGGGGTGGTTCTCCAGGGTTGCGATCTCTTGAAAATACCCACTCTCATTTCACCTGAACACCCAGAGGTATGCCTCCATTCATCTCTTGTTTTAATATTTTTCAATATGTCACTAACTTTTGATATTCCAGCAGGTCATGGACGCGTGTGTCAGTGTTTTGCGTGAATCGCTCTTCCACAATAATGACCCAGACACTGACTCTCGTGCAGACCTGTTGCCTTGCAAGTTCCATGGTTCTCTTGCTGTTCTTTATGGCAAATTCAAGAAATGCAGACGCAAAGAAAGCTTCGAGTTTGACTCTGCTATCATTGGTGATATAGCTGCGCGGTTCAAAGCCACTGGTACGGAGTGGCTCACTGACATTGACTCTTTGCTTTCTCCGTTTAACATTGATAAGAACCGCTGGATAGCGGTCCATGTTGACCTGCCTTCTCACAGCCTTACGGTGTTTGATCCAACCGCTGCTGTTCGCCGTGGCTCTCGTCTTAAGCTAGAGCTTGAGTTCATCTGTGAGATGTTTCCCTACTTAGTCCGCACAGTTGGCCAGAATGAAGCCCAGAAAAATTATCCCCTTAATCCACTATCTTTCACTAGAAACACTCGCGTATCCCAAGCTTCCACACTTGCCACCAGTGGGATGTTATCCATGTTCTTTCTAGAAGCTTACGCCACTGGAGGGTTTGAGAAGGTTCTTCTGGTCAAGGAGTCTGGTTTGCGTCAACGGGCTGAACTTCTGGTTGTTGAAATGTTCGAACATTGCCTCGGTGATCTAGATGCGGCTTGAAGTTGAGTTTGGCGTATTGTTGTACTCTAGTGTTTATCTATCCCTTCTCTCTTTACCCCATTTCTTATCCCACTTGAACTTTCTAACTCTGATTTTTGTAGTACCTTATGTGGTTTCTGCTTTACTTTTTCGCATTTGGATATTGTTTTTGATATTATCATAACGCGGTATTTTATAACTTAGAACTTTAACAACATTTATAACTTGCTACACGACTCGCAAATGATAGCGTCTCATAAACATACAAATCACATTAGTTATTTCAAGTTATATTATATTTTAGAGTTATTAAGCATCCCTCACACCGGCTACTTCATCTTCTGAATGAGGGTTCCAACGCCACACACGAACCCTACACACCCTACGATGTACACCTGGCGCAAACTTATCTTCTTCTCCAAGAGTTTATGATTGGCAACCTGTAGCGCTTCGTTCTCTTTCTTCAGCTTCTCGACGGCCTTAGACAGCTCGACGGTGCTTTCGTTCTCTGCTTCCTCGCCGCGGCTCGCCAGTCTACTCCGCAGCGTGTTTAATTCTTCTGCCTGTAATCTCAGCTGATCTCTTGCCTCCAGGAGTGCTTGCTTTTGCCATCCCGATGGTGGCTCCATGTCCCGCCAGCGGAAATAATCACACGTGCTCTTCCATCCTTCACCGCATCTGTAGAATCTTCTACCGGGATTCGCGTCTGTCCAAGCTTGACGTACAAGGGCATCTCTGCCACAGTAGCAAACAACCCCCCCATCCTGAATTCTGGTTCCCCCGCGTACCGACGAGCTTGACCCACTCCCTGAAGTTTGCTTTTTTTGTTGGTTGCTCATTTTTCTCTGTTTGGGTAGATATGTTTTGGTTCTTCTTTTTTATTCTTATTTGTTTCATCCACTCTCGTCGACCCACTTGCTCGATATAGACATTGAGATGTTAACGTGGAGGGCCCCACTCGAAACCGCGTCTCCTAGTTATTGTTGCAACCTATCTTTAGCCGGCTACATAACTAGACTCCGTGAATCGTCTAATCTATCTTATCGTCTACAGTGTTATCTCAAAACTTAAACCTACAACTACTCTACTATCATATAGATTAGTCAAGTTTCTTGGATTTTAGCCAATAAATATCTAAATGTTGTTTTTTGTATTCTTAACCATTTTTTTACCAATTAAAAATGAATTGGTTGCTATTTAGATATCGGTGGCAATCAAACATTAAAAATAGCGACTCAACCATTCAAAGGAATATCTTACATTACTAGGTGTGCGGACTCACACGATCGACGCAATACACCAGATTTCGAAACATTCAGTTACACTACTAGGTGTGCGGACTCACATGATCAACGCAATACACCAGTTTTTGACGAGTTTATCTACATATTACATGATGTTTGTGGGATACAACCCCGTGGCATTACTATATTACAAAGAAAATATTGCCACTTCTAAATAGCCGTTATAGAAGACCAACTTAAACCGTCGGACTGCCTGTATACATCCAAAATGCGCAGCTCCAAAAAACTGCATTACGAACCATTTATTTTGTTAGACCCATGGATTAACAAGGTCATCTTGTTACTACTACTGTTCAATACGTAGTTACTTACCATACATACTACTTCTGGTATTCATATAGGCATCTTGCAGGTAGCACGATAATGCCCAATCCCATGGCAACGCGTACAGCTTCTCTTCGCCACCTTCGCCGGTCTCTGTTACATATCATAAGTATATCCCCCCACGGTTAGACCGCTATATATATTATTAAACACTTATCTATATATATGAATATACCTTAAACTCGCCACTAGAAAGGTATCTACTTCGCTTTGGCCTACCTGGTGGCCTTTTTGTAACCGGTGGTAGCACCGTCAGTGTAGCTATGCCATCAGGGACATTGCGAAGTGTACACAAGTCAGGCACAGGATTGATGTTTCCATTGTAAGCAAGACTCCAGAAGAAGCTTCCATACTGGGGAGCCGCTAGATCTGGTAGCCTCATGTCGCAGCGCACAGCCGCTGCTACTGCGTGGCCACAAGGGATCTTCAGCATCGTAAACTCCTCACAGGTGCATGTTTTCTGTTGGAGGTCCACAACATAAGATAAACCAGTAGTAGTCTTCACTTCGTACAACTCGCTATTAATCCTTATCACTTCATAAGAAGTTGAACGTTCGTAGTTCCTTAGTACCATCTCTTCCACCTTAGGGGTCATTGGCTGTGTATGGTTAGTCGCAGCCTCCCTTCTTTTTGAAAACCATGTCATTAGCGTGCTCCGAATGAATTCTAGAGTGAAAACAATAGGCAGTTCACGGGCCTCCTTCAAGACGGCGTTGAGTGACTCTGCTACGTTAGAAGTCATAATGTTGTAACGATCTCCATTACAGTGTGACCTCGTCCAATGTTCCCAGCCTATTGCCATTAGGTACTCAGCGCATCTTGGCGCGACCCTCTCGATCTCTTCAAAGTACTCGGTGAAAGTAGATTTCTTGAACGCCCTCGCTGCTTTCGAGATCAGAGGTGCCAGCATCTTTTGTTTAAACTTCGTTGCCACATTCCTTTGGAGATGCACGATGCATGCCCCATGAACTGCTCTCGGGTAAACCTACACATGTTTAAAAAAAGCATATGAATCTCCATTTATATTTGTAACATATAATATATTCCATATGGACGTTAAATTAACAATTAGACCTGTATTTCTTAATGTGAGTAAACATACTTTCCGTAGACCGTTATAGATTGACGTGTGTCTGTCGGAAACAAACGTCAGGTTATCCTCGTCTGGTATTATTTGCTGCAGGCATTTGAAAAACCACTCCCACGCTTTGTCATTCTCTCCATCTACAATTCCAAAACCAATAGGGAAGATCTGGAAGTTGCCGTCTTGCGCACTCGCAGTGAGTAAGCATCCCGCGTATTTCCCCCTCAGATGTGCACCGTCAATTATCACTACTTTCTGCATAAACTTCCATCCCCGTACACTAGCTCCGAGAGCAACGAAACAGTACTTAAATCTCGTATCCCCTCCACTGTCCACCTCCGTGTGTAACTCTGTCACTGTCCCAACATTGTTCTTGCATAACATGTGCAGGTAGCTTGGTAGAATACCGTAACTACTAGTCGTTGAACCTTTGGCCATGTCTAACGCCAACTCTCTTGATCTCCAAGCTTTCCAATACGACACGTTGAGACTGAACTCATCCAGCAATGCCTGCCTCATACTCATCTTGTTCGGACCCATTCCCGCACCGGTGTATTTTGATTTCATGATCTCAGATATCATCGAGGTTATTGCCTGTCGTTGGAACTGGCTTCTAACATCAATGGGACAATTATGTTCCAACATAACGGTCCGAACCTCAAAGTACACAGTCTCCTCTAGTCTAACACAGTAGACTCTCCAAGGGCAAAGATCTGAAATGCACCATACAATGACCACGTCGTTTGTCGTGCGATGGTTACGGAAGCTAAATTTCCTGTTGATTGCATGCACAACTATCTTCACTTTGCAGTCATCCCTGCTCTTGAACACCCTTCCTACAAACAGTTCATCACCCTCGTAGTCCACATCCAGCACTACCAATCTTGTTCTGTCAGCACCTGTTCATAGATAGACAGTTACATGAATAAGTGGATATTAAAAAAATGAACCTTTACATGATATAATTAAAAGTTCATCCCATCGTTGCAATCTCACCGTAATGGTCAGTGTCATCAGGTACAGGTGTCGCATCCCGTGCGAACGTCTGCACTGGTATCTGAAGAAGCCTCAGTATCCCTGATGAAGGCTCCGGATCAGTGGGTATGGCGGTGGTGTTAGCATTGGGAACAACGGCTGTGTAAGATACATTAACTTAATGGATTTTATTCGTAACAAAGTTATATATGTAAATATTTCAGTCAACAGTGCACGATTACCACATCGACGTGTGGAAGTATCTCCCACATCTATTCCACAACTCTCTTTCTCAGGCTGGGTCCCATGAACTTCGCTGGAGCTTGCCGCTGCAAACGCATGGATTTGTTTATATGATTTAGATAACTACATTATTGCTTACATATCTAAACGTAGAGATAACTGGCCTCACCCTTCTCAAACTCTGTGAATAAGTCTCTTGTCAAGCGTGTGACCCTATCTCCGTTTTCTTCCGTCGAAGAGCTACTCGCCGGATCTAGCACCGTCACAAGCGAAGCATTCGCTCGGACCTCCTCCGCTGCAGCTTTGTAGTGCCTCAGTGCTGCTGAAAGAGTCGCGAATCCACTCGCGGAGTATGCATGCCCTACCCATCCTAGCTGACCATATTCGCTGTCACCCACATGTTCGGGTGTGACCTGGGTGCAAATAATGTCATCTACGGCCGCCTTCACCGCACGTCTCTCTCTCTCCTTCTCCAGATCTGCCGAGCTCATAACTTCTGCGAAGCTAAACTCGTCCAAAATAGGTACCACCTTGAAGTCGTCGACTTCCAGAGTCATTGTAACTAGCATCTTCACGACTTGGAGCTTCATATCATGGAGATCTACGCGCATTGCAAGGAACATGTCCATGTCGTCGTCAGTGACAATGTGGATAGGCACTGGTTTCACTGTTCCGTCGACATCCATCCATTCCGGCATCTCGTACGTCAGCTCGATCTTCTCACGTCTCCCGTCTACTCCCATCTCCGTAGTCACTTTGGCCTTAGCTGCATCTAGTCCGTCGCCTTCTCGGAACCGAATGTACGTCGCATGTTCCTCAGCGGCCGCCGTGAAACTCCACACCCCTCCGTCATCCTTGCTCCACGTCCCAAGCACAACGCGTACCTTCCCGCTTACCAACTCGTTTGTGACCTCCATTTTGAGCACCTGAAATTACCAAAACTATGGTTAGTTAACAATTGTTATAATCAAGATTTATATATAGGTTAGTGATATATTAGGTTTCTTTCTCATGCATACCTATCTACTCAGATTCTTTACCAGATGTGTTTTCTTGTAAACTTCACGTTTTTTTGTTTTTCTTTTTTTACTTGGTGTTCTGCGTTTTACCTCAGCCTCATCTCCCTATTTATTGGGTATCCACAACCCTAGGTTAGTCCTTTAAAATTTCGCATCCCGCCTAAAACCTTTTCGTTTGATTTCGAATCCCACACCCTCAAATGAGAGACACACGCATTAAATAACCATCACCTCGTATTGACTTTTGCTGAATAACTATCACTTCTATCTGACATATTAAAGGCAAGTCAGAATGTTCTTTCGGTTGCACATAGAGCCACCTATCTTTCGCCCACGCACATACGTATCACGCGGCTTGTTTTTTTTTGTAAATAAATGTTGTATGCAGCCCCTTTCTAATTTTTGATACTACCTGCGAACCGACAACTTCTGATAATACCTCTGCACTAATTATTGTTCCCATTTCTACCTCTGCACAAATTAACTCTATAAAAAATCTGAGGGCAAAATTGTTTTAAATTTTGTTGTACAGTGAAAAAACCTTTAAAAAGTATCTACTCCCACCAAAGTGCTCATATTGCTCAAACAAAATTAAAAAGTGCCCCAAAAGTGTGAGAAACCCTTATATATTTATTTTACTCTTTACTCTTAGGTCTTGGCAATAAGAAGAAGAAGAAGAAATAAATAATAAGAAATAACCTAAGGATATTGTTGTATTTTGTATATATATTTTTTTTAAGTAAACGACAACTGGGGACAAAACCAACTGGATATTTTTTTTCTTTTATAAAATTTAAATAAAATAAATTGATGAAGAACAACTGGAAAAATGACAAAAAAAAAATTATTATTTGTTTTTGATAATGCAATGCTCTCTTCCTTGAAGATCCTTGCGCGTCTTCATGATTACATGGATGTTTCTTCTCCTTCTTTCTTCTCTCTCTTTCTCTCAAATTTTAATCTCCACATATTTTTGACTCAGGGATCAACAAAACCCATTTTTTGAATTTGTTTTTTCACTTTTCAAATTACTCTGTTTTTTTTTGGTAAAATCAAATTACTCTGTTTTGTAAGGCTTCGTAGAATTATGTCTTTGAGATCAGAATCTTCAACGGCAGAGAAGATAACAGAGGATCCGGTGACGTATAAGACGGCACAAAGCAGCGTGACGTGCATCTACCAAGCACACATGGTTGGATTCTGGAGAAACGTTAGGGTTCTTTGGTCTAAAAATCTCATGAACCATTCCTTAACCGTGATGGTCACTAGCGTACAAGGCGATATGAATTATTGTTGCAAGGTTGATCTTAAGCCATGGCACTTTTGGAACAAGAAAGGATACAAATCGTTTGAGGTTGAGGGAAACCAAGTTGATGTGTATTGGGATTTTAGGTCAGCTAAATTCAACGGCGGGCCTGAGCCGAGCTCGGATTTTTACGTGGCGCTTGTATCGGAGGAGGAGGTTGTTTTGTTGTTGGGTGATCACAAGAAGAAAGCTTTTAAGAGAACTAAATCTAGACCTTCTTTGGTTGACGCTGCCTTGTTCTACAAGAAAGAGAATGTGTTTGGGAAGAAGAGTTTTTCGACGAGGGCTAAGTTCCATGATAGGAAGAGAGAGCATGAGATCGTTGTGGAGAGCTCGATGGGGGCGAAGGAACCAGAGATGTGGATTAGCGTAGATGGGATCGTTTTGGTTCAGGTGAGAAATCTGCAGTGGAAATTCAGAGGGAATCAGACTGTTTTGGTTGATAAAGAACCTGTTCAAGTGTTTTGGGATGTGTATGATTGGTTGTTCAGCACGCCCGGTACAGGTCACGGCTTGTTTATCTTTAAACCGGAGACCGGTGAAAGCGAAACGAGCAATGGAACCAAAGATAGTAGTGTTTCTTCTTCGTCTGATTTTTGTCTATTCCTTTATGCTTGGAAATTGGAGTAAGTCTAAATGTTTTAAATCCAAAAGCTTGCATTCTTTTTTCGCCTGACTGTAAATTCACATTCAACATCAATCTTAGTGTGTGACCGACTCTTGATAATTTGAGTAGTCAAATTCACCAAGACGTGTAAAGGGCTTGTTCTCTGAGACAGGCTGTTTTCCCCACGACTCATTACTGCCGTTTGTGTGTGCTTAACACTGACCTAGACCTTTTCTTAGCCAACTCAGAAGACGATTAGGAAAATATTGTAAAATTGCTTCACTTTAGAATCCTTGTGTAAACACAAAAATTCTTGTAAGATTGCTTCGCTTTAGAATCCTTGTGTAACACAAAAATTCTTGTCATCTCGAGATTCTTTACATGTTTTATCTGAGAAAGTGCATTCTATTACTACTTGAATGGCTCTGCTCAACACAGTACACTGAGCGATTGTCAAAAGAAAACCGTTAAGGAAACATTGCGATAAATGAAGACTTTGCTGCTCTCGTGACTACGTTTCTGGTACACTTATCTCTCTTGATCGAAGAAAAGCTCTGTTCGATCCACAAAAATGTAACGTCCAGCTGGAGAGGAAAGAAACAGAAGAGGCCCAAACTACCATCTGCCCGAGTACTAGCCTCCAAGGACATCACTGTCTATAGGGGATGGTATTGTTAAATATCCCACATTGGTTGGTAATGGGACCAACTAATGCCTAATAAAGTCACATGGATACACTCACTCACTCATAACCTAACTTACCTATGAGAGTTATTGGACATGGTTAAGAGCCTGGGATAGGTTCCGTTTCTATGAATAACCACAATTAGGATATAAGACAATTGAAATGATATCTACAATTTTCATTCCCTATCTCACGAGTTGAGATAAATGTAAGAAAAATCCATCAACTCAGCAACTGACAAAGAAACTCAACCTAAAACACCAAAGTCTGTGCTAATGACATTTCCAAGAAAGAACGAAGATGTAGAGAGGTAAATACTAGTAGTTTAGAAGAAACGTTACATTAGTTATGGAACATACAAAGCTATTCTACAAGTACCAAAGTGGAAACAAGTGGAACAAGATGGTTCAAGTTTTCTATCAACCTACAAACAAACAACCGTCTCTGATAACAAGCTTTTGATATATGCTTACCTGAGAGATCAGCTTGCTGCTACGTTGCAAGTGCCGATTCCGTCTCTACAGTCATTGGTAAGATCATTGAATGTTTCAATCTGCTTCTTCCCTCTCAAGAACACTTCTGTATCAACAGACGCTCTCATGTAACCGTCAAAATCGACTGGGTTTCCTCCATTAAGCTTCATGGTCTCCGAATACCATTCGCTGCTCTCGTCCCAGAGATCCTTAAACTCATCCAGAAGATGGGTTTTGTATTTGTCTTTCAAGGGGTTAAAGAAAGTTACCTCTGGTTCATTTGTTGCAATATAAAGATTCCTTCCTTGCTTGATTTTGTCCTGCAGGGTAGATAAAATGGAGCTTGGTGAAGTATCCTTTTCCAGATTAGGCCAAACTTCCTTGTTTCTCGCCTTGTCTCCTCTCTCAATGTGAATAGCATCATAATCCCAGTTTAACCTCGAAGCAATCGCAGAAACAATCTCCATCAGCCGTCTAGATTTCCACAACAGATGCCAAGGCCTTTGCACAACAGATTCAGTCTCTCCTTCACAAACTCTGTACCAATAGTTATCTGGTTCTACAGTCCCGAACTTCCTCATTATCAACGTGTCCTTTACATCAATAAGCTTCATCGGTGTGACCCGAAAGTCTTCCACAAGATGAAGCTTTAATCCATTCTTCTTATACCATTTTCCCCAATCAGCCCAAAACTGCACCTGGTCTAACACAGAAGCAGCCTCTTTCAAATGCTCGAAATCAAAGTAAAACCTGAAATCCTTCCCTTCCTCGTTTTGACCAGACAACGTATAAACCGAAGACAAACAAAGACTCAAATCCATCACTAATGTCCTATTCAAATACTGAGCTTCCCCTAAAGCACACAAGAAACTCCACAAGAAATGGTTCATACTCTTACACCTATCTCCTCCACCCGAATAAACCAAGTAATGACCTTCTTTAAACGCATTCTCAGACTCAACCACAGGAAGTGAATCATTCACTGATTCACCAACCACAGGCAATGAGAAATCATCAACCTTACCACCACTCGAATTCCGAAACCCGGGCCTCTTCCGCTTCCTCGCATTCACACCCGAATGATACTCACCAATCCCCACCACACTAACACTACAATTCTCAGACTTTGCAATCACAAACCTCCTATAATCCTTATAAAACGCAGCCGTTTTACCATCCTTAGGTCTATAACGCCAAGCCATATCACAAGAACTACTACCTTCCACAGTCACAGGTTTACCAAACTTATAAAAGTGAATGTCTTTAAACTTCTCCATAGTAGCTTTCATCATCAAGTGAAAAACTTCAGGATCTTTGCAATCGATTGGGACATTGGAATCACAATCCAATTGATTAGCATCAGAATCATTCTCAGATGTTTCAACATCAGCTATATTGATGAATCCAGCAAACGCGGTTTGGTTCGCCGCCATGAAATCTTCACCGGTTTTAACAACACTGTCGTCGGATTTAAGAGTAGCGTTTGAATTGGAGGAGAGGAAAGTTGTGATTTTGTCAGATGGGTGAAAAAGTGGATCTTCTGGTTCATATGTAGCAGCGATAATGGTGAAAACTACGACTCCGATTACGAATATAGAGAAGCCTATGCTTCCGATTAAGCTTACTGCGTTTTGCCCTAGATTCTCTGGTCGGAAACCTCCGGTTCTGGATCTTCCTAACATCTTTGTCTTCAGGATTCTTGTATTTAGCGTAATACGATGAATGTCATTCTCAGAGATTAGAGACAGTACTAAGAGTTATGAGTTATGACCATGTCAAAGCGGAGGAAACGAAGAGCTTATGACATTTTCTTGTAATATGTGTATGTTTTTTTTAATGTGTTAAAACGACATGCTTACACGTGTACATGTGGAGCGACTCTACTTGCGTCGTCATCGACAATGGCAAAAGGACGTGACGTTAGATCTCCCGTCTCAACGAAAAGGTTTAGACTTTACTCTTTAGTGTAGCAACTCCCCCGAATTTCTTATTTCCATAACATATATTCCTTTTATTTACTAAAAATCATTATCAATTAATTTGTGGTTGTCAAAATAGAAAAAAAAACATCATTATTAATTGTAAATCAACATATTTCAATTATTTCAACATATTTAATAATATCAGATTTTGTTTGGTAACCCATAGTATGTTTTGTTAAATTTTGATTACTGATTTTTTTATCCGAATTTAACCCGATTTGATGCTATTCAATATTGAAGAAAATAAAATGTTTTTTAAAAAAACAAATGAAATATATTTTAAAAGATTAATAAAGCTAGATAGTTTTTTTTTTTCTTCTTTTTCTGCATCTTTCCTTTTACACACTATTTGTTAGTGGTAGATCGAATTCTCAGAAAACAATTATCAACATTTTAGAGATAATGCAACAAAAATAAAAAATGTACTAGATTTATATTGTATAGACAAATTCAAAATTTAATTCAAAACAAAATTCAGCTAGTTTTGAATTTTGAATTTGTCAGCAATATTCAAGCCGTTTAAAATTCAAAAATACAAAATTATCGATCAAATATAGATTTGGTGAACTAAGAAAAGTAAAAAGTGAGAAGACGACGGGAAATGGAGTAGAAGAGAGTTGAAACAAAGCGGAATCGAGCATATCTCTAGAATCCAGTTAACCATATTAATGGTGTTTTATTTTAGTATGTTTCATGTTTTGTTTTCTTTCTTATCGTATATTCTCTCTGTTTTATATTAAATGGTTTTTGAGACTTAAAATTTTGTTCCAACTTGAGTGTCGTTTTGTATTTTCAATCTAGTCCATAAATGAAAGCCATCACTTTTGGCAAATGAGTTGCTTGTGTCGATGAATATTTTGGCGTGATATACTGATATTTATGTAGAAGTCGACGAGTCTATTGTTTCCTTGGCCTGATATTTATGAAGAAGTCGACGAATCTATTGTTTGCTTTTGTAGTTTTAGGCACTGTTGATTAATTCGCGTATAGATGTCACCTTGGCAATAATTCAGATATCATTGACACTTTCCCTTAGAATTGATGTCATAGTTAGCTCAACGACGTCATTTTGTGGGTTAGTTCATTTTTCCAATAGTTGCGGTAGTTAGAAACCATTTTAATGTGCTTAGTGTAATAGGAAATCCATTTTTCTCCGGTCATTCCTACTCTCTTTCATTTAAACTGGTAACAAACAAAGACCAAAAAATACCAAACTTCAAAAACCAAAATGCCGAATCAATTTGAAACGAGACTGTGTGAAAAGCATGAGGAAGGGTTCTGATATACACATGACCCATAGCCAAAAGTATGTACAAAAGGGAAAGAAAAATTCAGCCTTTAAAACTTACCAAATGGTTTTTCTCCCAACTCCGGAGAGGTAAGAGGACTAGACCTAAACCTGGCTCTGATTCTTGAATTTTTCCAGATCAGAACAAAAAAACCTACAAATCTCGTAATGCAACCTTCTTGCTTCTACGGTATCAATAATATTACCACTATGATCGTTAGCTATTCGATTTGGAAGAGATATCAGCCTTGTGCTGGATGCTTTTCATGCTCAGCTCCATGCTTCTATGAACCATGTCCTGCAACAGTTTCTTAGCCGTTTCAGCAGCTTTTTCTGCCCCGTCGACTTGTACTGCAATGCCATAGACAATTTTCTCTAGTATTAATGGAGCCATTTCTTTCTCACGAGGGGTTTCTCTCAGTAGGTCCAAGAGAACTCTGGCTCTATCTCGGGACTTTGATGTTCCATCTACTGTTGAACTTAGGAGACCCGGGATTGCACCTTCTTTTAGTATGAGTTTCCGGTACTTATCTCGGTCGCTGCAGCATAGAGAAAGCAAAGCTCCAACCGCGTGTTCTATGCTGAGTGGAGAACCATCCTCTACAGTCTCTACTAAAGTCAGAATACCATCTTCGCAGCTGGTGATGGCGTTTCGCCCATCCTCAGAGTGTGAAAGGATCATCTCAACCAAGCCTGTGGCTTTTTCAGCAAACTTGGAATGTTTTTTGCATTCTTTTAGGAGGTGGATAAGCGGGGAGACGGCTTTAGCATCTAAAATTGAAGCGGAGTACTCTTTGCAAGCTGATAGATTGTGAAGAGCTGTGACAGCATCTACTTTCCCTTGTACAGTTCCAGAGCTAAGCATCTGAACAAGAAGCGGTGGAACTCCAGAAGTTATGATCGTCGCCTTATTAGCTGGTGCAGCTGAGAGTGTTAGAATTGCTGCAGTGGCCAATTCACGCAAACTAGCATTGTGGAGCTTCAGAATCTGTATGAGAGGTGGAACGGCACCGGCTTTCACAATCTCAATCTTATTCCTGATCAGAAATCAAAACACACAATAAGTAATGTAATGGCAATGACCACCATAAGAGCTGAAAACGCAAATCTATTTCCAGACAAACTACAAGGGTCAGTAGCAATTACGGCTAGAGCACGTAGGTATATTACATCCTACATTTGCTATCGGTATCCAAATAGCAGTAAACTACAGGTGAAGCTAGACCTAGAGTAAGTACATCAGTATTACAAAGTCGGTGTTGAAGTGGGAATTCCGATGTGATTTGGATTTAACCCGATATCCTCTTGGTTTCAACAGATCTAAAAGTCTAAAATGTAGCTACTCGGTGCATTTTGATGCCTGATTCATAGAGTTAAACAAGAAGAACCATTGCCTTAACACTAAAACTGCAAATCCAGAACAATGTCCTAAAGCAAGCTCTAAGCAGAGCTTGGTTAAGTTTCTTAAGCAAAAACTAACATCTTAATTACTGCATAAGGCCTCAGATCGAGCATTGAATCTGATACTACGCAGCTAAATTAGACCTAGAACTCAAGACGAGAGGATCAGTTTCTGGTACTTGGCAATAAAACCTAGAACAATCCAAGAGAGATTACCGTTCATTTCTAACGGCGAGGTTAAGGAGAGCGAGGAGAGAGGCGTGACGAGCATCAACGTTAGAGGAAATGAGCATGGGAACAAGCGGCGGGATAACTCCGGCGTCGGCGAGCTTAGACCTAGCCGAAGACTTAACCGGAGACTTTCTAAGCAGCTTCCGGATTTCCTTGGCGGCTTCAATTCGGAAATCGAGATCTCCATGGAGAAGCTTCTTGGAGAGATGTAGAATCAGTAATTCCTTTGTGTTTTTCCATGTGTTGGTGGTGGTTTCCTCCTCTAATTCGTCTTCCGATACATTTGCAGTTATCGCTGAGTCGCCGGCGATGGAATCCATCATCTGATTCTGGTTCTCTTCCACCACCATTATCTCTCTCGCTTGCTCGCTCTCTCGCTTGCTCGCTCTCTCGCTTGCTCGCTCTCTCGCTTGCTCGCTCTCTCGCTTGCTCGCTCTCTCGCTCTCTCTTGTGTTTCTCTAGTCAAAGACGAAACGACTTATCGAATCATTTACTTGATTAATACAATAAAATTATGGTATTAGTTGGAAGAGGCCATATTTCTCGAGGTTGGTTAGTTCACAATTTACCAACCGGGACATTGCAATATTTATATATATATACTAGATTTTAACCCGCGGTATACCGCGGGATGATTTAATTTTAAAATTAGTATAAAAATATTTTGTAAATTGTATCTCCTTATAACATATTTATTTATATTATAGTTTATAATTGTTATTAAGTAACGGTATACCACGAGTCCACGAGACAATTATTAATAAACGGAGGATTTAACCCGTACTAAAGCGGTATATAAATATTGATTCAAAATCGTCCGCCATATAAATCCTTTCCGAAATATAACCTGTTCCGTAATTTTTTAACCCATCCCGTGATTTGTTTTTATTTTAAAATTTAATGATTATTTATTATATATAAAAGTTTACAAATCATATCATCCTCTAAGACCACGGGGCATTATACCACGGGACAATTTTTGGTTTTATACAATCTTTTCTAAATGAGACTGATTTAATATGTCTATTATTTGTGGTATTAAAAAAGAAGATTTAATCCGTATTGAAGCGGCGGATTAATGATATTTTAATTTTTTTATTATTGTTGATTCAAAAACCCGTCCCGCCAAACCCGTCCGGCAAAAAAACTCATTTATTTTATTAATGTTCTTATTTATGATACGATTCTGAATCATTGTCTAAATAATTTAATCAATGTAGAACGTTGAACACATATTTTCGTCAATTAGATAATATATGTCCGTTTTTTAAATTTCGAATCACAATATATGCAGAAACAAAAATTGATTTTTTTTTTACTTTATGTATTATATGATGATAGGAGAATCATAATTATAAACAGTTAAAAACAAATCAAACAAAGATGATAGGAGAATCATAATTATAAATTTTAATCAAATCTTCTAAATATCTAAATTATTAAATATGGAATATCCGGTGTATGAGTTGGGTTTAATTTAACCCGATCCAAGTTTATTTTTGTGAAGGAATTTTTAAAACGGGTCGGATATCCGATATACCCATAAGATTTTTTACCCACCCGTCACAAAAAGTGCTGCAATTATACTAGTATAGATATATATATATATATATATATATTTTTAATTTTATGCATGTAAAAAAAAGGAATAATTAGTTAGAAAATCTATCTTTAAAATGTGATTTTCATAATTATAAAAAAAACCCAAAATTTTATATTTTTTTTAAAGTTCAACTATGGGTGTCGACCCGTACCCTGCGCAGGATAAAATGTTTTTTTTTTGTCACCCGAAATTTTTTTTTTAAAAAAGAACAACATTTGGAGTAATGTTTGTATTTGTTGATCAAAGTATTTGATAAAAAAAAACATTTGGATAAAATGTTGTCTCGATCATTTGATAAAGCATTAATAATTTGGCTAAATTTACTACGTTCAATATAAATATAAATAAAAAATAAAGTTTACCAAAAAAATATAGAGAAAATTTGGAAAAATACCCTCTTTTTGTTTACACTTTTGAAAATACCTTCTTTTTGTTTTTCTTTTAAAAACAAATTTTAAAAATATAAAATTACTAAAAAAAATCTTATTTAAACTTTTAATAATAATTAAGCAAAAAGATCTATATTTTTAATATCAAATAAATTAATTGGTAATAATTAAATATCTACTTCTTACAAAGTTTTCCGTTGACCAAATCATGTTTGTCTTTCACCATGGATGTTGTTTTGTAACTTTGAATGTTATATAACTAATAGTTCCAAAGATTCATTATCCTAAATATTTTTAAAGAACAATAATGAATAATAGCATCTTACCAATGTCAAGTCATGATTTTTTTGTTAAGTTATATGGTGCAGATTTTAATGATTCATTATTATTAAAAACACATAAAATAGTTTACTTTGCAAAAAAAATCAAAGAGAATCGTTTAATTGAGGCAAACATTGGTAATATGTTGAGTTAAAAAATGTGTTTGGAATGTTGGAGATTTTTCTCTTTATATAATATAACAGATATTAAGCGATAGACTTTATAATATTTTTAGATATAATCTTGTGAAAATTTAATATATCAAATCAATAAACTATTTTGTATTAAAAATATATATAACCATGATTAATATATTTCGAATTTAATAAATATTTTTCCTCTAAATTTCGAATTTATTTTTTATTTATTAAAAATATAGTTTTAAATTTTAAATTTGTTCAAAATTGTCATATTATATAATTGTAGTTTTTATTAAAAAATAGAAAAGGGTATATTTCAAAGTATAACTCAAAACAGGGTAATTCTCAAAATCACCCAAAAATATAAGTATAAAAAAACTAAAAATATTTGTATGTTATATAGTTTAATATAAATTATTAGATTGTTGAGAGATTTGGTATATAACATTCCAATAACATAAAAATTACCAAACCAACATCCATCATTATGTTTAAAATATCAAAACAGTAAATAAATTAATAATGATGAGATCATAATATTTTATTAATTTATCTACAAAGTAATATTTATTAATTTTAATTATAAATTAATATTTATTAGTTTATAGAAAGTTTTATTTAGTTGTTAAAACTTTTTTTGAAAATATGAATTAAGACAATTTGATGTTTACCTGAAACACGAGTTCTCCTTTTCTCTCTCAGACACGAGTCTCGGATACCTGAAAAGATAAAATGTTTTCAAAATTAGTAGATCTTACCCACTTATTTAGCTATTTTGAGAAGCTTTTCCTCTGTCTTTCTTTGAGAGCTCTTCTTCTAAACCTCTTCGATGGCCTTCTCTTCGGCTAGTTGTCCCTTTCTGTCTCTCTTCCAAGCCTTTACTTCCTCTCTTCTTTGCTCTTCGCTCCCTCCTCTAGCTTTTCTCTTTTGAAAGTAAAGAACGACCTATATCTATCTCCCTAGAAGACCTATATTTCTAGCTTCAAGCTAAGACCCGTTATTTTGTCGATTCCCTTATCTTTTCTCACCATGTCAAAGAGAGAAAGACCAAGTTGGTAGAGAGAAACTCCTCCAAAATAAACTCCGTTTCTCTTTGAACACGAGGAAGAAGATGATATTGTTATTCTCCCACAAGTGGACAACTCGCCTCTCCTAGCTCGTCTTCAGCTTAGCCTTGTGGGACGAATGTTTTACCAAGGTGGACGCAGTATTGAAGCCTTGGTCTCCCTTCTCCCAAAAGAGCACATATGGGATGTCGAAGGACGGGTCCGGGGAGTCTCTCTTGGCGACTCACGGTTCCAGTTCTTTTTTGAATCAGAAGCTGATCTCCAAAAGGTCCTTAACAAGCGTCCTTTTCATTTTAACAAGTGGTGTTTCGCTCTTGAAAGATGGGAACCTCACACATGAACCTCTTTTCCTGATACTATGAGCTTTTTGGTTAAAACCGAAGAAATCCCTGCAAAGTTTTGGGGAGAGGAGGCTCTAAGAAACTTAGGTAGTTCTCTTGGTGTGGTCCGAAGAGTTGACCCTACCAAAGGACGAATCAAGATCTCTGTTAAGACAGATGTTCCTTTAAGATTCAACAAGAATGACCAACTCCCTACAGGAGCAGTTGCAAAAGTGAAATTGTTCTATGAAAATCTTCTCCGATGGTGTTCTTACTCCGGACGTATTTGTCTTGAACTTGATTTATGTCCATTAATCAATGTAAATCAGAGAGCGGCGCTGGCTGCTAAGGAGGAACAGAAGAACCCTTGGTATCTCACTAGAGATGACGGTCGTAATCAGTACCTTTCTCTTCCCCATGATTCTTCAATTGCAACCCACAATGGTCATGGGAGAAAGAACTTACCTCTATCTGTAGGTCCTCTTTCTACAAGACTTAATCCCCCTGTTGGAGACACAAGAACGAAAAAGGACAGATTTACCTCTAACAATCGCATTCACCACCAGCAATACCCTTCCGCTCGAGCTTCAAAGCACCACCGATCGTTTGCGGCAGCTTTTCTTAAGCATCCCTCCTCTCCTGATGATCCAAAAGGTAATGGGACGGATGATGGAAGAAAGCGACGTCATGAGGATTCTTTCTCCCACAAGAAAAGCTATGAACCTTCTAGCAAAGGCTGCAAGGGTCCCTCCCGCAACGACCCTGCCCCCACTCACCTTCCTAGTAACTCTTTTTGTGGAAAGCAGCCTTGACCTCATCTCTCTAATTCGCAATGGACGCTTTCGGATACTCTTATAGCTTTCTTTAGGGTAAAACAAGGAACTTCTTCCCCGACATATGTCACGGAACGACCCTTTTGTTTAAATCTCTCTAAGAAGTTGTCTACCTTAGAAAAAGGAAAAGGTAAGGTTGTCGAATAACATATCCCACTCCCAAGTGAATCCTCAGAGACTGCTGGCTTAGCAAAGAAGTCCCTGTAGTTTGATTGCATTGATCCGGCATTGAAAAGATCCCAAGACACCAATTTATCTTGCAAATTTATCTTTGGAACCACAAGCTGAGAAACAAAAGAGTTGGTACAAATTAACCGTGGAGGATGATGAAGAGAATGCGAGAAATTTGGTTGCGGGTTCCGATACGATTTTTGCTGCAAAGTTCTCTCACGCGATCAATTTCTCTATTCCATCTATTGCCCTTCCATCTCGTTCCTTGATTCCAACACAGGCTGTTTCGAAGGAAGGGTGCGAAGGGAACCATCATTCGCTGTCATAAGCTCTCAACCTAGATTGGATGGCGGAGGATGAAGCCGCGTATCACGCCATAGAACCTCCTATTGCCACTGAGACGAATGATTTTGAAGACGATGACCTCTAGGGCGAGGAACTCCAAGATTCCCTTCAAAATCGACAGGATCCGCTACTTCAAGTCTACCTAGGTCTGGTTCAGAAACAGTCTCCGCTTGAGAAGCGCAAGAGTACGGTTGGATCATCGAGATCTCAAGAGTTGGCTCAATTGAAAGCTCGGGGTAAGGACCCTCTCGAGACGAAGAAGTTGCAGACTTCGGCCAGGTGGTGAAGACACAGCTCCGAAATTGGGCCTTTTACCTCCCAAGCCCAAAAAGAAAGAAACGAAGAAGAAAGAAAGAGCCCAGACACGTAGAGGCCAAAGTAACTGCTTCCAAAAAAATCCAGAACATAAAGGGCATGTCTCCCAATAAGAGGATTTTCAGCAAACCCGGCTCCTCAAAGCCGAGAACTTCAAGGAAAGCTGCTTTGGCTCCAAAAACGAACTCTTTCCCTCATCAAAGTCCAAGTCTGTAACGAAAAATGTTGGTTCGGTGGAGCCTCTGTCTCCCGCCAATACTAACATATGAGAATCCTTGCATGAAGTTGTCAAGGGGCAAGAGCAGAGCTTATTTCTCGTCGACTGGAGGAGATGTGTTGAATGTATTCTCCAGGTTTTCTTTTTTTTTTTACCGGAAACCAAAAATGATCACATGCATCTTTAGAATATGCAAGTGTCTTTAGGTTTTGATTCTCTTCAGACTGTTGAACCGATTGGTAACAGCGGTGGTCTTGCTCTTATGTATTCGAAAGATTATCCGGTTAAGTTTTTGTTTGTTAGCGACAGGTTCTTGGATATTGAAACTATTACTGATAGAAACCGTGTTTTTATTACCTTTGTTTATAGAGATCGGGTAGTTCTGTACCGATAAATAATTTGGGAACGATTGACTCGTATTGGCATTGTTCGCTCTGACCCATGGTTTATGATTGGTGATTTTAATGAAATCGCTGGAAACCATGAGAAGAGGAGAGGTAAACGGAGATTCGAATCCTCTATTCTTCCTTTTCGTTATATGATTGAGAATTACGGAATGATCGATTTTCCATCCCAAGGTAACCTTTTCTCTTGGATGGGAAGACGGAGCTGTAGTGCCAAAGGCTTTAGGAGTTTTGTCTTAATCAAAGTTTGATTAGATAGAGCAATGGGTAATGAAAAATGGCATAACATGTTTTCCCACACGAATCTGGAGTATTTAAAACTATGGGGATCTGATCATAGGCCCCTTCTTGCCTCTATTCAAAACAGTCCACATCGCTTTTATAAGCATTTTATCTTTGATAAAAATGGCTTAATAAACGGTCTTTAAAGAATCGATCCAAGAAGGCTGGGCTCTCTCTTCTAGAGGAGAAGGAGTACCTATTTTTCGAAAAGTCAAAAACTGTAGAAAATCTATCTCTATTTGGAAGAAATTAAATATCACAAACTCAGAGTAACTGATCTTAGATTTACAAGCCCAAATTGACTTAGCGCACGAAGACGAGAATTTGTCTTCAGAAGCCCTACTGGCCCTAAAGTGGAAGCTCTGTGATGCTTATAGGGAAGAAGAAATGTTTTTGAAACTTAAAAGTTGAGAAATTTGGCTTGAACTTGGAGATAAAAATACAAAATATTTCCATGCTTCCACGAAACAAAGACGAGCAAGGAACAAAATTATTGGACTTTTGAATCATGATGGTCTATGGGTAGATAATGAAAAGGAAACTGAAAGTTTGGCGGTAGACTACTTTAACGATCTTGTTTTCACTTCTAACCCACAAATTTTCATTCCGTTCTTCGGGATGTGTCGGTCTTGATATCAGAAGAAATGAACCTGAAAATTACTAAAATAATCTCCCCCGAAGAAGTTAAACGAGCATTATTTTCATCAATCCAGATAAAGCGCCTGGTCCGGATGGAATGACGGCTCTTTTTTATCAACGTTTCTGGGACTTAAATGGACCGGATCATATAAAATTAGTCCAAAATTTCCATTCTTCTGGCTTTTTTGATGAGCGATTGAATGAGACAAATATTTGTTTGATTCCAAAAATAGAAAGACCTAGAAAGATGGCCGAGTTCCGGCCCATCAGTTTATGTAATGTAACTTACAAAGTAATTTCTAAGGTCATAAGGACTCGCTTATAAAATTTCTCCCGGACTTCATATCCGAGACACAATCTGCCTCCGTGTCTGGGAGGTTAATTACCGATAACATTCTTATCGCTAAAAAAAATTTCATGCTCTTCGAACAAACTCTGCGTATAGAAGAAAATTTATGGGCATCAAAACTGATATGAGTACTTATGACCGGGTTGAATGGTCTTTTCTACGAACACTATTGGTGAATATGGGTTTCGCTCAAAAATGGGTAGATTTGATTCTCTTTTGTAATTTTTCGGTATGATACAGAGTTCTGTTAAATGGGACACCAAGAGAGTTAATATAGGAGAATTCAGGGACTGAAAATGGAGAAATTTGACAAGGTGATCTTATCTCTCATTTCCTCTTTATTTTATGTACGAAGGCGCTTGTGGCGAAACTGAAAGATGCAGAATAACATAGGAGAATTCAGGGACTGAAGATTTCACGGGCAAGTCCATCGACTTCGCATCTCTTATTTGCGGATGATAGCATTTTCTTCTGCAAAGCGGACCCAATCCAAGCACAAAATATAATTATCATTCTCCGTCATTATGGTGACACATCAAGACAAAAATCGAATGCTGCTAAATCTTCGGTAATATTTGGACACGAAGTAAACACTACTACCCGAAATACAATTAAAGCAACTATAAGAATTTTTAGAGATGGGGGTATGGGATCTTACTTAGGGCTACCAGAACAAATACACGGCTCAAAAACCCAAGTTTTCTCCTTTGTAAAAGATAGACTTCAAAAATGGATAAACACGTGGACGGCTAAATTCTTGTCAAAAAGTGGCAAAGAGGTACTTATTAAATTAGTGGCATACGCCCTTCCGACATATGTTATGTCGTGTTTTCTTCTCTCCAAAGCTATTCGCTCAAAGTTAAGCAGTGCTATTGCAAATTTATGGTGGAAAACAAGGACAAAAAGTAATGGTATTCACTGGATAGTATGGGACAAGCTATGTACACAACTCTCCGACGGTGTCTTGGTTTCAGAACTTTTGAAGAATTAAATCTTGCTTGACTAGCAAAGCAGCGCCTCATTAGATTTCCAAACTCACTCTTGAGTAGAGTTTTGAGGAGGAGATACTTTCGTTTTAGTGACCCTATTCATATAGGAAAATCTAATTGTCCCTCTTTTGGATATTATGGCTGCTAAACCATTAATTGTCTTAGATCCCCGATGAACTGTAGGATCCGACATGCTAACCCGTATGTGGGAGGACCCTTGGATCCCTACAATCCCCGTAAGACTTGCTAAGAGTATCCTTAACATACGGTACCCCCACCTCTATGTCAATGATCTCATCGACCCAACTACAAAGATGTTGAAGATGGACCGCGTTCATGCTTTGATTAATCCTTCCGACATTCCCTTCATTTTGGGAAGTCGGCCGAGTCGTACTTAAATGAGTGATGGTTTTAGTTGGTCTCACACCAAATGCGGTTACTGTTGGTGTTGGATCTCGCAAGTCGGATCCAGCCCAGAAAAATGGTAGAATAATGAAACGAAGTGGGCCGTTAGCCCAATTCAAGAGACAAAAAGAACGGCCCAGTAAAGTTCGGCCCATCTCGAGTGAAACGTCGGGATCTCGTGAATTAAATGAAGGGCGGGTCATACGGAATCTGCGAGATTCGGAAGATTCGAAACGGAAACATTGATGAAGGCGAGATCTGCGGCTTGATGAACGACTTCGGTTTCGAATTGTGTAATTATAAATAGAAAACGAAAACCATTGTAAGGGGGACAAAAATTCTTGAGCAATAAACAGATACATACACTTCACTCTTTTCTTTTTCACGATTGTTGTTCAAATTAGCAAGGCTAGACGACCCGATACACATCTTAAAATTTGTATTGCGGATTCCGACATCCACAATTTGGCGCTAGAAGGAGGGGAACTCTAGTCTTTCACTCTAGAATACCAGTCGAGAAGATGTCAGACGTGACGGATTCGGCTTCAGCCCTCGACGAGATCAAGAAAATGCTGAAAGATCTATCCGAAAAGAATGACAAGCAACAGCTCGCGACCACCACTTTGTCCGAGAAGTTTTCAGCATTCGAAGAACAAAGCAACAGCCAAATCGCAGTCCTCACGGCAAGTTGTTCCGAAATCAGGTCAGCCCACAATGCTTATGCCGATCGGGTTGATACTATTCTTGCAGGAACCTTGCGAACTAGCGGACCTCGCGGGCATCTGGATTTTCACAATCCAAACACTTCGGAAGTTCAGGATCCTAGGCTTGTCACCCCTAGCAGTGCGCTTCCAGCTTCGTTACCTCTGGGTTCTCAAAGCGAGCCTGGAGGAGGATCCAGTTTTCCGCAAGCACCTCAAAATCCAGCCAGCGATTCATTCGCTCCGGTCAGAACACCTTTTCCTGTCCATCCGGAGAACACCCCGCGTCACCCCCAAACCGGATTCAATCTACCTTGTTTCCCGGTCAACCCGGAAATCCAGAACCTGCAGAATCAAATCCGGGAAATGAGTTTGAAGGTTCATCAAGCTACCAGCTCGGCTCCCGAAGTCGATAGGGTAATCGAGGAGACAAGAAGGACTCCTTTTACTCCACGGATTGCAGCCCTGCGAATTCAAGACCAAAGGAAGGTCAAACTTCCGGGGTACAATGGTAAGGGAGATCCCAAAGAATTTTTAACATCTTTTCAGGTCACCGCAGGGCGCGTACATCTGGAGCCAAATGAAGTAGACGCTGGTTTATGCAAACTCTTCGCTGAGAACCTGTCCGGGTCGGCTTTGACCTGGTTTACTCAACTGGAAGAGGGATCTATCGATAGCTTCAAGCAGCTATCCACTGCTTTCATCATGCAGTACGGATACTTCATCAAGAGCGATGTAACTGATGCGCAGTTATGGAACCTCTCGCAAGGAGCCGGAGAGCCACTCCGGACTTACATCACGTCCTTTAAAGAGATTATGGTTCAGATCCCAAATCTGTCTGATTCCGCAGCTATTGCTGCACTCAAGAACGGTCTCTGGCATGAATCTCGTTTCCGAGAAGAATTGACTGTTAACCGACCAGCCACTATTCAGGACGCTCTTCATCGGGCAACGAACTGGATAAACGCGGAGGAAGAGCGAGCTGCTCTAGCCAAAAAGTTCAAAGCTGCCCCGAAGCCCGCTCAGCTTCCTCCGCAGAAGAAACCTGTTCAAGCTGAAGCTCGCAAACCCGGAGCAGGAACATTTTCAGTAGATCGAGAAGAACCGAAAAGTTCCCCGAAAAATTCACCTGCGAAGCAATCCTTCTCGCCCAAGAACAAAAACGGCGCATTCCCGAGTAACAAGTGGATTCGTGATCCAAACGCCTACTGCGAAATCCACAAAGTTAATGGACATGCTACGAAAGATTGCAAAGCTTTAGGAAGACTGCTGGCTGCTAAGTTCGCATCTGGTGAAATACCCGAAATCGATGTTTCGGAGCTCGAGCCAACTCATCCGTCAGAGCAAACAGTCGAGCCAGAGGTGTCCTCTCCTCCTAATAAGAAATCAAAGAGGGTCCAATCTCCGGATATTTCTAAAGGACCAAAAAAGCAAATCCAGGTAATTATGGGGGGATCCAAGCTGTTTCGAGACTCCATTAGTGCGATCAAACAACACGAACGAAGAACAAACTCCCCGGTAGTCAAAAAAGCGAGAGTCATTGAGGAGCAGTTACCCGAAGTGACTTTCTCCGAAAGTGAAACGAGTCAACTTGACAAACCGCACGATGATGCTCTGGTCATAACACTCGATATTGCGCATTGCGAAGTATCACCAGTTCTCATCGATACTGGGAGTTCGGTGGATTTAATCTTCCTTGATACCTTGACAAGAATGGGAATATCGAAGCAAAATATAAAGGGGCCACCATCTCCTTTGGTTTCCTTTACCAGTGAAACTTCAATGTCAGTAGGAACAATTGTGCTCCCGGTATCTGCCGAAGGGATAGTCAAAATGGTCGAGTTCACTGTGTTCGATCGTCCTGCGGCTTACAATGTTATCTTAGGACGCCTTGGCTCTATGAAATGAAAGCAGTACCCTCGACGTATCATCAATGCTTAAAGTTCCCAACTACGTCCGGAGTAAAACAGATCCTTGGAAGTCAGCGAGCTGCGAGGATGTGTTACATGTCTAGTCACAAGCTGAAGATTCAATAGCAACCACAGCTCGAGGTACCTGCGAATCCAGTCAAAAAGATCAGCAGTGACCTCGTGGAAGCAGTAGTAATTAATGAGGAATACCCGGACCAAACTGTGAACATAGGATCAGGATTAAGTGAAACACTCCGGGCCGAACTGATCAAATTCTTAAAAAGGAATAAAAAAACTTTCGCCTGGAAGATTGAGGAGATGACTGGGATTGATACGAAGGTAATCTCACATGAGCTCAACATCGATCCGACGTTCAAACCGGTTAAACAAAAGCGCAGGAAACTCGGTCCAGATCGAGCCGAAGCTGTAAACACTGAAGTGCAGCGCTTGCTTGATGCGGGTTTAATTCGCGAAGTCAAATACCCGGACTGGTTGGCAAACCCTGTTGTAGTGAAAAAGAAAAATGGGAAATGGCGAGTTTGTGTGGATTTCACCGATCTTAACAAAGCTTGTCCCAAAGATAGTTTCCCACTTCCGCACATCGATCGGCTTGTGGAGTCAACTACGGGTCACGAAATGATGTCTTTTATGGACGCTTTTTCCGGGTATAATCAGATTTTGATGAATCCGGAAGATCAGGAGAAAACAGCTTTCATCACGGACCGCGGAACTTACTGTTATATAGTCATGCCTTTCGGATTGAAAAATGCCGGAGCCACTTATCAACGGTTGGTGAATATGATGTTCAAAGATCTCCTCGGTAAAACGATGGAAGTATATATTGATGATATGCTCGTAAAGTCAATATCAAGTACTTCGCATATCGAACATCTGGAACAGTGCTTCGCAATTCTGAATAAGTTCGGAATGAAACTGAATCCGACCAAGTGTACTTTTGCAGTTCCGTCGGGAGAGTTTTTGGGTTATATTGTCACGGAACGAGGAATCGAAGCTAATCCACGACAATTGAACGCTTTTCTGGCGATGTCTTCGCCTCGCAATATCCGAGAAGTTCAGCGACTCACGGGGCGGGTAGCAGCCTTGAACCGTTTCATCTCGAAGTCAACCGATAGATGCCTTCCATTCTATAATCTGCTCAGAAAAGCAAACAAGAATTTCATCTGGGATGAGAATTGCGAAAAGGCTTTCAAAGATCTAAAAGATTATTTGTCCAAACCCTCCTGTGTTAGCAAAACCCGAGTTCGAAGAAGAGCTTTTCTTGTACGTATCAGTATCTGACAGCTTAGTAAGCGGAGTGTTAGTGCGGTTAGATCGAAACGACGAAAGACCAATTTTTTATGTAAGCAAGTCTTTTTCGGGAGCGGAATCAAGATATCCGATGATGGAAAAGTTAGCCCTGGCAGTAATTACTTCGGCTCGGAAATTAAGACCGTATTTTCAATCTCATACGGTTATTATTCTAACTACGCAACCTTTAAGGGCAATTTTGCATAGTCCGAGTCAGTCGGGAAGATTGGTCAAATGGGCAATCGAGCTAAGCGAGTATGATATTCAGTTCCAAACAAGGACAAGCTTGAAATCTCAAGTCCTCGCAGATTTTCTGATTGAACTACCTCTGGTTTCCATGGAAATCAAAGAAAATGAAGGACCTTGGATACTTCATGTGGACGGCGCATCCTCAAAACAAGGTTCCGGGATCGGTATCCGATTACAATCCCCATATGGTGAAGTAATCGAACAGTCATTTCGTCTCGCGTTTAATGCGTCAAACAACGAGGCGGAGTACGAGTCTCTCCTTGCAGGACTTCGCCTAGCGATTGGGATAGGTGTCACAAAACTACGGACATTCTGCGACTCGCAGCTCGTTGCTAATCAATTTTCTGGTGACTATGAAGCTAAGGATAGTAGAATGGAGGCTTACCTAGCTCAAGTTCAACACCTGAGTAAGAAATTTCAAAGTTTCGAACTCACGAGGATTCCACGAGGCGAGAACTCAGCTGCAGATGCTTTAGCTGCATTTGCATCGAGTTCCGAAGTAACAGTAAGCAGAATGATCCCTGTCGAAGTAATCGAGCATCCGAGCATAGCAGGTTCAAGTCCATCTGTCGGGGAAATGAATTTTGTAACCACTCGATCTATGCGAAGAAGAATGAATATGGATCCAGATTCGCCAAGAAACGAAGAAGCTGAGCAAGTACCCGAAGTGGAATCACCTGTTGGAGCACCGCCAAATCCGGAACCACCGCAACAATTACTACCGCTTCCGGATTGGGGGGCAGATTGGCGGATACCCATCAGAGAATACATCCTTAATGGTACTCTCCCTACGGATAAATGGGAAGCGCGAAGTCTAAAGGCTACAAGCGCTCGATTTTGCATTTCAAATGATATCCTCTACAGAAGAAGTATCTCGGGTCCCGACATGATCTGTATTTTTGGCCAACAAGTTCGTACTTTAATAAAAGAAATTCATGAAGGAGTTTGCGGCAATCATTCCGGAGGTCGTTCTTTGGCCTTTAAGGTAATAAGATATGGATATTTCTGGCCCACTTTAATTGCGGATTGCGAGGAATACGCTCGGAAGTGCGAACAGTGCCAGAAGCATGCACCTTCGATTCACCAGCCTACGGAGCTCTTGTCATCAGTTTCTTCGCCTTATCCGTTTATGAAATGGTCTATGGATATTATTGGGCCTCTCCACGTCTCGACACGCGGAGTGAAATTTGTTCTGGTCCTAACCGATTATTTCTCAAAGTGGGTAGAAGCAGCAGCTTATGTAAACATAACTCAGGTGCAAGTTCGCAAGTTCATTTGGCAGGATATCATTTGTAGACATGGGTTGCCGTTTGAAATCGTTACTGATAACGGACCTCAGTTCATTTCGGGGCAGTTCGAATCTTTCTGCGAAGAATGGCAAATCAGGCTTAGTCGGTCCACGCCTCGTTATCCGCACGGTAACGGGCAAGCTGAGGCAATGAATAAAACCATTTTGTCTACCTTGAAGAAAAAATTGAAAGCACACAAGGGAGCTTGGTTCAACGAGTTACAAAGCGTTCTCTGGGCAATTCGCACTACCCCTAGACGAGCAACCGGGGAAACGCCTTTTTCATTAGTGTATGGAATGGAAGCCGTAATTCCTGCTGAAATATTTGTGCCAAGTCCGAGAAGGATGTACAATCCACAGAACGAGGCTGCAAATAATGAACAGATGGTTGACGTGATTGATACAATCGAAGAGCGACGTGATCGTTCGTTAATTCGGATGCAAAACTACCAGAATGCCGCAGCACGATACTACAATTCGAACGTTCGAAATCGACGCTTCGATGTTGGGACATTAGTATTACGCAAAGTTCAGCAAAATACAGCCGAAGATGGAGCAGGAAAGTTAGGCGTCAACTGGGAAGGTCCTTATCGAATTACTCAGGTAGTTCGCAATGGAGTTTATCGCCTTGAGAACATGGAAGGAAAAGCAGTCCGAAGAGCTTGGAATTCCATTCATCTGAAGAAATACTTTGTTTAAGTATTTTATTATTTTCATTATTGTAAATCGAACTACGAAAGACTTGATCCCCACCTTTGGGTACGTAGGCAGCTCGGATTTCGAGTGCAGTCTCTAAATCAAATAAAATGTTTACATTTTTCTAAACATCTTTTTTAAAAAAAAGCCGAGATTTATCTCGCAATCCGTGAAACCGAGATAACCTCGTAATTACTTTTCTCGAAACCGAGCTCAGACCTCTGGTAATTCTTGAAAGATAAGCCTAAGTTTTACTTAGCAAAAAAGGGTCTGGTTCAACACAGACTAGGGATTTCTGCGAACTCCGAGTTCCGATCCTCATCTTTTCTATTGAGAACACCCGCATAACTCTCGTTCTTAATATTTCCCTTATCCATTGTGTAATAAATTTTGAGTTCGTGTAAACTGCTTATCTCGTTGAAATTTTAAGTATTTCTTAATTTTTCGTACGAGGTATTCAAATTTCTCGAATACTCCGGATTTATAATTCAAAAGGACTTATAAAAAAAAAATTCAAGTCTTCAAAAGCAGTAAATGGGTTCGAATTGAAAAAACAATAAAGGGGGGCACATTAGCCATCACAACCCCGAAAACAGATCACTGATCCTTGACGTCGGGATCCTGCTGCATCTCCTTGGGCAGAACGGCAGCCTCGAAGTCCTGGCCAGCCATGAGATCCCTGTTAGTTCCGAACTCATCAATGGCGACATCATCTTCGGGAAGAGATGCCTTTTGTTCGGGTTCTGGGGGAGTCGCTACAAAGAGATGAGTAAACTCATTTGGTTGCGGTTTGAGAGCGCTTACCTCGCGAGCCTTTCTCTCAGCCTCTGCCTCATCTTTCTTTACCGACTCTAGTTCGGCTTTGATGTCCGGAATTTCTCCTTTCAGAATCTCCTCAAGAAGCTCTCGGTTCGCCCGAGTCTCGGCAAGACGCGTCCCAATCATCTCGTTATCGCTTATGGCCTTGAAGTAGGTCTCATGCTTCGAGGCGAGTCCGCTATAGAGTTCACGGAGCCTCATCCTTTCATCTTTTTTCGCTGCTGCGAGCTCCTCGTCCCGTTTCTCAGCAACAATTTTGCACCATTCCTCGCTTCGCTTAACTTCAGCTTCCAGCGAGGTAATCTTATCACATGCCTCGAGGTACATGTTCTTTCCGGAATTCAGCTTCTCGGAAAGATCAGTCTTGGCAATTTCAAGAAGGTTGCAGCGAGCCTCGACCTCCAGCATTCGCTCTCGGATCTCGTTCGCCTTTGCCACCGCCCTGGCATTTTCTTCCTCCATCTCCTTGAGTTGACGGATCTCGTCTTCAAGTTCGGTAACCCGAGTTCTGAGACCGTCCAGCTCGTTAACAGGAAAGAGCTGGGACTCGTGGCAGGAGAAGGTGGTGTTGTACTCGAGCATTAGCTGACAAAACGAAGATTCATGAGAACGTAAAGGAGATATATATATCTTTTATATAAGGAGAAAGGTTCAAAGTATTACCTCTCCGAGTTTATCAGCGAAGCGAAAGTAGTTCGCTCTGTTGACCTCCTTTAAGTCACTAAAGGGAGGGATCCTCATCCCAACAGGAGTAAAATTCCTCATAAAATCAGGTGGTGACTTCGGAGGAGCTGTTAAAATAAAAAAACAAGTCAAAACGAAGTCGGAGTTAAAAGAATACGAAGTGACTCTACTTACCAGTAGGGATCGGAATCTCCTGACGGACGGATTCCCGATTCTCAGAGTCCCGCGAAGGCAGGACAAGATGCTGAGTTGGTATCTCGGACTCCGGAACCCGTTGTGAATCTCCTTTTTCTTCTTGTTTCGACCCCAGACTGGGTCCAGCGTCCTCGGAAGGGTTCTTCTCGTCGTTCAGACGAGAACGAATCTTGTGTTGAAGGGGAGGAACTTCAGATTCCTCATTCCTGCGTTTCCTTGAGGAGGTTGCAGTGTGGCCTCCTTCCGAATTTTCTTTTTCCCGAGAAGATCGGGAGGAGCGAGAATCCGAGATCCGGATTATGTCTTTTCCCGAAGACACCTTCTTTTGATCACGATGATCGGAGGTCTTCGACTCGGAAGCCGGATCTGCGGTACCCGAACTCTTCCCTTTACCAGATGAAGATCTGGCTTTCCCATCATCTAAGGCCTTCATCATCCTGGCCTTATCTTCTTTTTCTCTCGTTTCTCTTGCTTTTTCCCTTTCCTTCTGGAGCTTCTTCTCCTCGCGATAGGAAAGTGGAGACATGTTAGTGGCAACAGCAGGGGATGAGGGAGGGGTGGAAGAAATGAGGTCGGACCGCGAGTAAATTCGGGTACACGAATTTCGGATGCGTTCGCAAGTGAACAATTCCCACGAGAGGTCACTGCGATTGCAAATCTTTACGAATTGCTCCGCAAAGGTATGAGAAAGCGTTTTCTTCGGAAGCTTAACTGCAAAAGCGAAATATTGACAGATTAGAAAAAAAAAAATATAGACGAGTAAAAAGCATTGAAAAACCTAAGGAGCTATCTACCGGGACGACGAGTCCACTCACGAACGAAATAGTCCGTGTTTGGACCATAAGAAAATTCGTCTACAGCGAAGAAGAAGTAGGATTTTCTCCATTGCTCGTCTTTTTCGGGAAAATCCCCGAAGACTTTGAAATTACTCCGAGGACTGAGGAAAAACGTCCCCGGAGTTCGCCCCTTCTTCACTGTATAAAGATGGAATACGTCGGATAGCGTGATACGGTATCCATTTTCCTCTGCAAGGGTCTGGAGGCACAGGACGGTCCGAACTACATTTGGACATAGTTGAGGGAGTGCGATTCCGAGCTCGTGCATCAATTCGACCAAAAGGCCGGGAAGTGGAAAAGATAGTCGCATTCCGAAAAGAAAATTTCGAAAACGCAAGTATGACCGGCAGGAGGAGACTCCGGAGAATCTGTTGGACCCGGAGTAATCAAGGAGATTTGACGAGGGATCTGGCAGGCACCCTTCAGCAGAGCCAGCTTTCTATCGTCAAGATTCGAAGAAAAATACTTCCCGAACTCGCCTTCCATGATGTGGGTTTCATTCTGGATCTTCCTGCTTCGCCTCGGAGCCATAACACAATCAAGGAAGATATAGAGACGAAACAAGATCTGGTACCAAGGATTTGGGAAGATATTTCAAGAACTCAAGAACACGCTTGAGCAAATTCTGAAGATCTTTGTGGAAACCCAGAAAACAGGAAGATCCAGCGGTGGATGTTCTCCGGGAAATGAACACGGATCGCCGGAATACAAAGAACACGGCGGAGCGGAAGAAGGACAGCGGGAATCTTCGGGCAAACGGCTGAAAATCTAAGAAATCTTTTAGATTTCTGGCCTAAACCTAACGATTACTAGCTAGGACGGCGGACTACTTAACGATTCCGGAACTATAAAAACAGTTAAAGATCAAAGAAGAGATAGAAGTAGAGAGAAGAGGGAGTTACCTTTAAATACGGAAGAGCAGAAGCAGTTTGAGGAAGATAAGGACGTGTGCGTTTGCAGAACCCGAAGAGTCTAATGATTATATAGAGGGTCATTGGGCGGCAAAGTGAGAAACCCTAGGATCTTGAAGCGTCTTTATCTTCCCGAGGAAAATCCCTCGATCCGCGGAAAAAATTATACCTTAGGATCTCGAAACGTCACTTCGGTTGAGAACCAAATCCCGGGAAAAGCGGCATTAACGACGAAATCTCCGAACCTGAGAAAAAGTTCAGTATTTAAAGTATTCCGAAGTGTTCACTTCGGAACACTTGGGGGGCAAACTGTTGGTGTTGGATCTCGCAAGTCGGATCCAGCCCAGAAAAATGGTAGAATAATGAAACGAAGTGGGCCGTTAACCCAGTTCAAGAGACGAAAAGAACGGCCCAGTAAAGTTCGGCCCATCTCGAGTGAAACGTCGGGATCTCGTGAATTAAATGAAGGGCGGGTCATACGGAATCTGCGAGATTCGGAAGATTCGAAACGGAAACATTGATGAAGGCGAGATCTGCGGCTTGATGAACGACTTCGGTTTCGAATTGTGTAATTATAAATAGAAAACGAAAACCATTGTAAGGGGGACGAAAATTCTTGAGCAACAAACAGATACATACACTTCACTCTTTTCTTTTTCACGATTGTTGTTCAAATTAGCAAGGCTAGACGACCCGATACACATCTTAAAATTTGTATTGCGGATTCCGACATCCACAGTTACTACACTGTTAAGTCAGGGTATTGGACCGCGAGATCTCTCTCTCCTCCTACTTGTGACCCCCCTTTTCAGAGACAAGGAGTTTCGGCACTTCAGGCACAAGTATGCAAGCTTAAAACCATGCGAAAACTAAAGCAATTCGCGTGCCAATGTTTACCAGGATGTTTAGTTACTTTCCAAAGGCTTTTCTATCGTCATATTGGTACTGAAAAAGGATGCCCTCGGTGTGGAGCGGAGGAAGAATCTATCAATCACTTCTTTTTGAATACCCACCTTCAAGAAAAATCTGGGCTATATCCCCAATTCCATCCTCGGGGAGTTTGTTCCCTAGAAATTTCCACTTTTACAATTTCGACTTTCTATTTTGGTGAGGCCGAGAATTTGGTATCGGAGAGGATGCGCTAGAAATCTTTCCATGGATACTTTGGCATATTTGGAAAAGTCGCAATCGTTTTTTATTTGAAAATGTCAGAGAACCTCCTCAAGAGACTCTTGCTATCGCAATCAAAGAAGCGAATGTGTAGAAACAAGCAAATTTAAAGGACCATGAACCTGAGGAACCCCTCTCCTCGCAAGTAAATGTCCTTCGTCCTCCCCATCTGCTAGTTGAATGTCAAGTTGATGCCGCCTGGAATTGGGATGATACCCTGAGTGGACATGGTTGGGTCCTAATAGATAATGATAAGATTATTCTTCTATGCCTCAAAAGTGTTCAAAAAAGCTTATCTCCACTCCACACGGAAGTGGATTCTTTGCTTTGGGTGATGGATTGTATGATCTCAATTGGTGAAACACACTGCATTTTTGCCTCTGACTGCTGATCTAATCTATTTCTCGACATCCCGTCGGAGTGGCCAATTATTGTAGCAGAGATGGCTACTTTTAGATCCCTTAATTGTTTGTTTTTTTCCATCGTTCAAGATTAGTTTTCTTCCGCGTTGTTTTAATGAACCGGCCGATTGTTTGGCCAAAAAATTATGAGCCCGTAGTAGTATTTTTTTTCCATGTAAATAAGTCTGTTTCTGATTGGCTCTCTCTAGAAAAGAGTCTCTTTCTGATTACTTAATCAAAATGGTGTTCGACGAAAAAAAAAGACTTGAACATTAAAAATTTAGAAGAAAAAACAAAATTTTTTGATAAGAAATAATACAATATTATCTGGTTTTTTTTTATACAAAGATTCTAGATGTATTCACATATTCAAACGATATACATATATTCAAATTTATGAATATCCTTGAACAGCCTATACGACTATTTAAGAGAAATATATATTCTTAACTTCATAAAACATAGAGAAAAAAGAAGATTACATAGGTCCTGAAGAACAATACTTGGATCCACCCCTAGTGGTGAACCCTTGTATTCGCCCTCTATAGCTTTAGCCAATAGAATTGTGCCATGTCAAATATAATATTTAAACCAAATTAATAAATAAACAAATATAACAAATTAAGATAATCAAATAATTAACAAAAAAAAATAGTTAACGCGGCGTCGACGTTAACATCGTTGCCGTTATTCTAATTAGGTTTCGATATCATTCTCCTCTTTCCTTGACCTATACGACAAAACTGATCATTCTCTAAACATTGGAAAGGTAAATTCTACATCCACAAAAATCTAAGTACCAATTATATCTGAGACCCTACAATTTCATCTAATTATTTATCATCTTTTGAAATGTTATATAGGATCACGTTAAGGCAATTAATTAGTATAGAATTATGTTTGCTTCTTGTTTCAAGTTAAGTGAATGCATTCAATCAATAAAGTATGGGAAAGTTACTCAGATGTTATACAAATTAGGTGAAATGACCAGAAACATACAAATCTTTTTTTTACTATCATATTTCGGATATATTTTTTATACCAAGCGTGCCCCTGTTAAACGTTACAGGAAAAAATGTAATTACAAAGAATGTCACTTCCACGTCAGCAAAGCCGCGTCGCCACGTCAGAAATCGCTGACGTGTATTAATGAACTCAGCCGTAAAGCGATACAGCAGCAGTGACGGCTGAGTTACGGTATGTTGCGGCTGATTTAAGGGAAACGGCTGAGTTATGAGCAAACGGCTGACTTACGAGTATAACCCAGCCTGGAGTTATGGCTGACTTACTGAAATTTGCCTGAGTTATGAGAAAATGGCTGACTTTCGAGCATAACCCAGCCTAAGTTACGGCTGAATTTTCACTCGATGGTTGATTTGTCAAACTTTTGGCTGAGTTATTGCTTCGACACGGCTGACTTAACTTTCTCCGGCTGGCTGAGTTATCAAAGAAGGCTTAGTTATGGGATGACGTTACGGCTGATATATGTTCGAGTGTCATAAATCAGCCGTAATGAGCTGGATTAACGGAAAACTCGGCCTAATTACGGCTGACTTAGTAGCGAAAGATTAATTTCTAGAATAGCATGCAATGACGGCCGACTTATTAAACAACACGGCTGAGTTAAAGATTTTTGGTTGAATTACGACATTAAACGGCTGAATTTGGCTGCCGTTTTTTTCGTTTTTTAATTACTGTAATAGTATTCATGTTGCGACTGAGTTAAAGTTTTGTTTGATGGCTGGTTTAATTAGGCTGATTTACATTTTTGTTTGGTGGCTTACTTGCCACTTCATCAATTAAAAAATAACGTCGGATGCAACATTCCATGTAATCATTCCATGTCATCATCATCAAGGAAAATACGAAAGGTCTTTTTTCGACTCGTCTTCTTCTTCATCGTGTCGATCTTCACCTGTGTTTTTCACATCACCAGAACTTAAATTTCACTCGGCTCGTCATCGTCTTACTCCTTCTTCTTCAGTTTCGTTCATCCTTATCCTGATAAGACTGATCCGGTTCTGGTAATTGTTGTTTCCGGTAATTTGGTAAAGAAACACAAATATGTATTTAACACCGACGATAGAGGGTGTAGAGTTGTGCAGAGAGATGCGGAAACAACGCACGACAAGCTTGTGAAGTTGGTGCTTGATGACTACGGATTGAAGGAGTTGAGCCATCAGTTAAATCTGAGCTACGCATGTTCTCAATCTTGGATTCATCCACAATAATTTTTATGTTCAATGATTTCTTAAGAATAGCTATTATAACCTATTCTATCTATTAATAACATATATTACAGCAGCTGTTTTAAATATAAAGCAGTCGTTGGCATGATTGATATACTAATATTAAAATAGTTCGTGCAGATTGCAGTACAGAGTAATCATTTAAGTGGTCATGAAATTGTTCTTCATTATCAGTATGATCCAGTTTGCAAGTCTCAGGTGAATCTAGTTTGTTAAGTCAAAATTCGATTGACTTTTTAGTCGAAGAAGAAGATGATTCAATAAGTGAAGACGAAGCTTCAGTCAGTGAATTTGAAGAAGAAGATGACATAGCCAACAAAGAAGAGTATGTTCAAAATGAAGAGGCTGTTGTTTTAGAAGCAAACAAAGAAAATGAGAAGAAAGATGAACTATGTATTGGAATGGAGTTTAGTTCAGATGAGACTGCACATATAGCATATAAACAGTATGGAGGCAATCATGGAGGGGTATAGGAAAGAACCTAAGGTCATAAAATCTTATTCACAACCAATCACAAGGTGTGGTTGTATTGCTCATATGACTTGTTACCTTCAGAAGAGCGGAAGATATAAGATTGTGTCTTTCGAGCCAAATCATAACCATGATTTAGTGAGAACACCTATGAAACATTTGTTGAAGGGAAATTAGGCAATCTCTGTCTCTCAAAAATAACATGCTAATGATGCCGATATGTTAGGAATTTAAGCAAAGGCAACCATTGAAATGATGAGTAGAGAAGTTGGGGGCGAGAAAATATGGAATTTTCGGAGAAAGACTATCGAAATTACATATACCGAAAGCGAATGGCAAAAATGGAAAAGGGAGATGCTGGAGCAGTTTTGGAATACTTTCGAAAAAACAAAGAATGTAATTCATCTTTTTTTATTCAATGCAACTTGATGAAGACGATATGATCACTAATATCTTCTGGACAGATGATAGGTCAAGTAATTATAATCTTTTCGGAGATGTTGTTTGCTTTGACACAACTTATAAGACCAATGAGTATGATAGACCCTTTGTGTTTGGCATATTTATCAGAATGCTGCAAAGAAGTTAAGTCATGTATTTCATGGAGCAGAACAATTTGCCTTGGGCTTTAGTAAGTGTGTATATGACCATGAGGACGAAGAAGATTGGTTATTGGCATGGAGTAATATGCTTCAGAAGCATAAATTGACTGAGGATAAATGGTTGAAGAATTTGTTTAAGTTGAGAGAAAAATAGGCAATGGTTTAGGGACGTCATACTTTTACAGCAGATATGGTGAGCACACAACATAGTGAAAGTATGAATAATATTTTGAAAGTACTTGAAGCGTAGTTATAACTTGTTGTGCTTCTTTGAACACTATGAGAGAGTGTTAGAGGATCGGCGATATAAGGAATTAATTGCTGACTTCAATATGATGCATACCTCGCCGGTATTATGTGCTACTGTAGAGATGTTGCAACATGCAAAGGAAGTCTATACACAAGAAATTTTTAGCTTGTTCCAGAAGCAATACACAGTTATCGGTGATTATGTTTCCAAATATGTCAGTAAGTCTGAGATGGTGTATGATTACAAAGTACCCTATCGCGGTGTAGTACGAGAGCATTTGGTTAATTACGATGCTGCAAACGAGACAATACATTGTGGTTGCATGAAGTTTTCTTTTGCTGGGATCTTATGTCGTCATGCATTGAAAGTGTTGGACAAGAAGAATGTTAGAAGGATTCCATCTACCTACATTCTAACTCGATGGAGCAAAGAGGCAAAAGCACGAAGCATATCTTATTATCATTCAGAGACACCTAATGAAACAGTGAAGCAATCGATTGGAAGACGATATAGCCATCTATGTCGTACTTTCCGTGAGATTGCATCTGTTGCTGCTGATCATATAGAATTGACGATGTGTACAAATGAAGATGGTTTTCAGTTGCTTAAAAAATTGGAGGAAAAGAAAAAGAAACTTGTGAAAGCTAATGCATGAATGCCCTAAAGTTCAGATGTTGAGCTTGTAGACGAAGAAGAAAACAATGAAGTTCCAAATTCACGTGGAATAAAAAGAAAAGCTCCAGTTGGATGATCAAAGAACGAAAAAGTTGGACCACATGGTCGATATTTGAGTGTTCTTGAAATGAAAAATCGGCGTACATCAAAATCATCAAGTCATGCTACAACAAAGAAACAACTATCATTTCAGGTATATAATATATCATTTTCTTATTATTTTATGTCTAATTTTCATCAAAGTGAGACTTAATCAATATATATCTGTATATGTATATTAATTATTTGAAAAAATTGATAAATGCTTCAGGACTCTACTCTTACTCCCGATACCCAATTATCTGTTGTTACCACTAGTCTGACCTCACATAATGAGTCATTTTTCTCACAAGTACTCTAGGTAAATACTTCATTCTTACTATTTATATTTGTGTTAACTGTCATTTTTTAATAATTTGAAGTTTTATATTTTGTAGGAATTTGACAAGAGTTATGGTGGTTCATCGTAAAGCTCTGTTACTATTCTAAACAAAGGATATGATGTTTTTATTTATTATTTTTTATTTTGAGTTCTCAGATGTGTTTGCAATTTGATATATATTTTTTTTCCTAATGAAATCACTTTCTTGCAAAACAACATTCGTATTATTTTATTATTTTTTCTAGATTGGTCTTCTTTCTTCTTTCTCATTACTTTCCTCCAAAATCACATTCATTGCGAAAACTAGATTATCAAATTTACAACTCCAAATCATCTTTAATCTTATTTGCTGGTGGATGTAAACCACAGATTATCAGTTCTACAACAATTGAGGTTCCAATCAAATAGAACATGGAACAAGTAATTCTACAAACGTTGTATGAACTGAGATTCCGATCAAATAGAATTTGGAATCTGCAACTCATCCTCTAGTTCTTGAACATCAGAAGCTTCACTCTTCAACGAATATTTCAGATTTGGGTCGGCCTCTCCATAACCAGCTCGATCATATAGCACAAAGTATATCTCGATTTCTTCAACATGTTCCTGTGATTATAATTAAAGTAAACCACATTAGTCTTCAATTAAATTTCTAACATTAAACAAATTATATGCACGGGAAGAAAACACATTGAAAAACTCATGAACCTTCATTGCTATATATGTTTTAATTAGCAAATGATGTGTCTCTCTCGTTATTTCTTATGTATATATAGAAGAGAATTGTTAAATGATAGTGCTAGTGTAAAATGAACAGATTTTTTACAAAAGTGGGACTTGGGGAAACCAAAGATCAAATGATGGGATATGGTTGACTCTTATCATTTAAAATATCTTTGTCTTTACTCAGAAACAATATTAATAGGTAAAGAACAAACAAAATTGAAACTGATTGCAGGTAGTGAGCGATCATCTCTGTTTTTTTTTTCTTTGAGAAATTGTGTGAATATAGCGATATGCATGTGTGTCTATATTTAGACATACCACCAGAGAATAGGAAGGCTTTAATCACAGGAATATCTCTCTAGAATTTAACTGAGACGATGCCACATGTATAGGCGATGAACACATACCGAATCTACATGGAACCTTGTTTTAAGATTATGATTCAAGTCAAATTAACCATAGAGACAACCAATCCAAGTAATAATCCACATAACCCATCAAGTCCAAATACAAAAAAACTAGCACCTTTTTCTAAATTCAATTTTATTAATTTTTGCTTTACTCAAATCGATTAAGTAATGAAAACTAGAACACAGTTTCTTAATCTAGGGTTCAAAATTACAGGTGGAAAAATGTTTACAGTATGAATTTACCTGAAGAGAGGGATTCGGAGTACGATCAAGACGAAGTAAACCCATGAAGACAAACTATTGTTCTTCGTTTCTGAATCCTTACAAAGAGAACCACAGTCGTCTCTTCCCGTCCCAAACGAATGTTTTCTCGTTTTCTCCTTCAAATCTAACCCAGGAGAACCATCGTCGTCTCTTTCACGTTTCCATTCATTGTTTCACGTTTTCTCCTCTGAATCCAACTAAGGAGACCATCGTTGTCCCTTTACTGTGTTTTCACGTTTTTTCTAACATTGACGACGATGTTAACTAATTTTTTTTTGTTAATTATTTGATTATCTTAATTTGTTATATTTGTTTATTTATTAATTGGGTTTAAATATTATATTTGACATGGCACAATTCTATTGGCTAAAGCTATAGGGGTGAATACAATGGTTCACCACTAGGGGTGGATCCAAGTATTGTTCGGCCCTGAATGGTGACATATATAGGCAGTACGGTTTTGAAGTCTTTTTGAAATAACGCATATACATTCTCCATTCACGTTAAATTAAATAAATTTTTGTTTTTCGAAAAAGAAAAAAAAAAAGGACAGATAGCGTAATTGACCAGCAGATAAAGTTATGAACCGCTTTTAAAATGAGAAACAATTTTTACCCAGCGGTCCAACTAAAACCGCACTGTAAAAACACTCTTTTTTTTTTCTTTTCCGATTTTTATTAATATACACTTGAAAAACAAAAAAAAAACTCTCTCTCTCACTAACATTATCTCTCATCTCTCTCTCATATTTGTATTATTTTTAATCTTTTCTTTTGAATAGTTTTTTCCTCTAATTTGAATTTTCTTTTCAATAGTTTTTATACAAACAACAAAATATACATAACTCCTAATATAAATTCAAATAGTATAGTTAATCAAACCGATTGAGAGTTTAAATATTAATCTAAAGTCATTTATATTTTAAATTTTCAAATAATTCTCTTATATATAAACTATATTTATTTAAATTTCACCAAAAATTACTCAATTATTAAAATTTGATGTATACTTTTATGATTGGATTAATAATTTTCTTATATATATACACTATAAAGTGAAATAAAAAAAAAGATTAACAATATTTTTAAAACGGGAAAAATGTCGAAAAATTCGCGAACTTTCAAATTTGGGACAAAAAAAACATGAACTTTCGAAATGTCATTTAAATGATAAAGTTTAGTTTGACTTTTTATAAAATGTTTAAGTTTTCGTTGACTTGGTCATTTCGGGCATGTCATTAAATTTCCGTTAACGAGGCGTTGACGTGGTTAACTTTCTGTTAGAAATCTAAGTTGAATCGAAACGACGTCGTTTTAAAAACAACAAAACGATGTCGTTTCAGTGGAAAATAAAATGAATCAACTGTTGAAACGACATCGTTTTGTTGTTTATAAAACGACGTCGTTTCGATTCAACGAAGATTTCTAACGGAAAGTTAACCCCGTCATCGTCTCGTTAACGGAAATATAACGACATGTCTCAAATGGTCAGGTCAACGAAAACTTAACCATTTAACCAAACGTCAAACTAAACTTCATGATTTAAATGACATTTCGAAAGTTCATGCTTTATTTGTCCCAAATTTGAAAGTTCGCGCATTTTCTGACATTTTTCCCTTTTTAAAACTTCTATATGTATCCCGCATTTCACCAATCAAATATTATTTTGTACCGCTTATTCTATAAAAAATCGCACTTATCCCGCAAATACATTTTCCCGCTTGTACCACAGTTGGACCGTACCGCACTGAAAAACCGCTTTTCTTACAATGCCAAATACGATGTCACTATTCGGACCCATATTCTAACTTTCAGATGACATGGAGTAAAGTGTAGAAAATATATTTTAACTATTGTAGAACATAGTGTAAAAAATATAATCTATATAGAAAATTTAGTAGAATATAGAGTAAAGTATAGAATACGTATTCTAAATTTCATAAAACATATAAAAATATGTAATTCCAAAAAAAATTGAACATATCACAATTCTATAATTCGATGAACATGTAAAGTGTATAGAATAAAAAAAAAAGTGCATAGAATACATAACTTTTTTTTTTAAATACACAAAAGATATAAGGCATATACTAAACTTAGCAAACAAATTTAGTTAAGGGATAATTGGGTAAGAGACGTTATTGGGGGAGCTATTTAATTTTTTTGTAAATTAACACAAGGACGAGAACAACACTAATTTTAGCCTAATTTTAACCCCACTCGCTTATGCACTGTGGACCAAAGTTCGGCCCATTGTGTAAGGCAAAGGCAATGAATTTTGGCATACTCGAGAAACTAAAGCGTGTTATAGCTGTCTACTTATTTCCGCAGTCCGACTTTTATTGTTTTCGAGACATAAATGACGTGTGAATTTTACTCTAAAAAGTAATGTAGCACATATATTTTTGTTTTCGTTATTATTTCTTGATTCTTGGATATCCATTTACTTCGCTTGTTCATCGTTTTCCTAAGTCTCATCATCTCTCTCTAGCACCATTGTTCAATTCCTTTTCATTCCGATGTAACTGGTTCGTAGTGTATATTATTCACTTCGCGGCGCCGGAGAATTCACAATCACTCTCTCGTATATGCTATTTAACTCACCGTGCCGGAGAATTCTGATAATTTATTTCTCTAAATTTCTTGATATATTTCCATGGGTTCAGTTAGATCTGCATTTTTGCGTTATAGATCTTTGCAAGGATGTTCAAAATCATTTGTAGATATTTATTTAAATATTTACAAATGATAAATATTAATAATTCTCTATATACATTGTTACATGTATATAAATGTTAATAACACTCTACATACATGTTTACATGTATATAAATATTAATAACATTCTACATACGTTTTTGTTTTCTCTTTGGTAGTTCTACGTTTTTGCAATAAATTAAATGGCTTATTTATTGGGTCACTTTAACTCGAGAACATTTAATAGCTGTCAGTTTTGTTTTCGTTTTCTTTAAAGTCAAAAGTGATTCTCCACGCGCATGGCCAAACGAAGAGGTGGTTTTATCGTATATATTCCGAATTCCAAAACCATTTGTCAACCGTTTTTATTTTTGTTGAAGACCAAAACCTCATAATGTCGATTACCTAATTCCATGCCTCATTTTTGTCTCTGCACAAATTAACCCTTTAGTTAATCTAAGAATTTACTTATTCTCAAAAAAATCTGAAAGTTTCGTCTTTAAATCCTCTTCATCCTTACTAGTCAACGTGATTTTTTGTTTTTCTGTTTTTTTTCTCCCTTACAATTAAAATGATCCTAAAATTTGGTTTTATCTATTGATAAAAATAGTTTTAGCACAAGCATGACAAAAACAGTTGATTGGGGTCCAAGTTTTAAAATGCTACAAGCACAAACATGGAAAATCAAGGCTCCTCCAAAAATAAAACACTTTTAATGGCAAGTTGCTTTGGGGATTCTAGCAGTTACTTGAAAATTAGCTCATCGTGGGATACGATGTGATATTGTCAACGTTGTGAGATGGAAGAAGAAACAATTAATCATGCTCTTTTTGAGTGTCAATATTCTTGAAAAATCTGGGAATTGTCTGTGATTCTTATAGTACCAGAAAGTTTTCCTCTAAATTCGGAATATTCCAATCTAGATTATTTATTTTGGAGGATTCCATCTCGTGTAGAGGGGAGGGAGACAAATTATTGTTTCGCTTAGATTTTGTGGTTCATATGGAAATACATGAATAAAAAAGTTTTCAAAGGACTACAATCCGATCCCACAAATATTTTAAATCACGCTTTGAGTGAAAAATTAATGTGGAAAAAAACTCAATTAGTTCCAATTGAGTCTAATACTATTAGGAAAAATGAGGCAATTCCAATTCAATCTATAAGATGTCGGATTGATGACTCATGAAAATTTTCAGATCCAACTATGGGTCTCGAATGGTGGTATTTTCAAGGAAATGATCATACAATACTGCTTGATGCAAGATGCCTTAAGAGGTGTCCCTCTTCCGTTCACTCGGAATTGGAAGCTTTAATTTGCGCTAGGAAGAATATCCTTTCAAGAAGGATTGATTATCAGGTGTTTGAAAAAGATTGTTTAGGCTTTGATTGTTAGGACAAAAATTTGGCAGTCCAACGTGTGGGACAGGTGAACTGTATTTAATATACCAATCAGGGAAAAAAATAGAAAAGTGGGCTGTCTGCATGTAGAGAATTTTTTTTTGTCTTTTAGTGATAAAAGCAGGTCAAATTAGAGAATTCTCTCCCATACGTCAATTGAAGTGGTCCAACAGCAGATCATCAATTTTTAATAAACAAAAAACGAAAATCAAAATAAATATTAGTATCATTCTTCTATAAAAACACAAACACACTCTTTCGTACTTCACACATTACATCACATTACAAAAAAGGTGAGTGTCTTGTTCTCTCTCTTTCTTTCTTTTTTACGTTGCTTTTTTTTTTTGTAGAATGTAGCTTTTTTTTTTCTACAAAACTAGAAATAAATATTATAGTATTTATTTATTTATGTATAGTATAAATATCTTTTATAAATTGTTATAACTGTGTAGTTTAGATCTCTATCCTAATTTTTTCTTCAAGGTTTTAAAATATAGAGACTAAACAAATTAGTAAATCAACTTTATGTATGTTATTTTAGTATAAATCAATTTTTAAATTTTATTTAAATAGATAGATGAGTTTTCTTCTAAAAAAATAATTCCTATAATTTTAAATATTTACATATTAATAATAAAATTGGTAAAACTATTAATCTAAAAAAATATGTCTTACATGACAGTGTTATAAGAAGTGGTTCAAGTGGAAATAGCAACGTTGAAAATCAAAGGGAGCCTTATCTACAGGTATACATTAATTTTTTTTATCATAATTTTGTTTTGATGTTTATGTTAAATTTATTGATGTCATTAGTTATGAATATTTATTATTTTTTCATGCAATAATGTAGATTAAAATTATGTTTATATGATGTAGAATCGTAGGGAACAATATTAGCCAAACAACATAAATATATATTTTGTTAATCATTTATAGATTCATGCATCAATCTATTTTTTTTTAAAAAATATTTATTTTTAACTTTTCAATTTACTACTACATCTTTACTTTGCAATATTCTAGTAAAAGAAGTTTGTTAGTTTAAAGTAATTAAATTTATATTGCTTCTTATAAGTTTATTTAGTATTTGTTGGTTTAAGCTTGAGAGGAGCTTAACCGGTGGGTTACTTAAACAACAAGTCATTGGTTTAATGAGATATTATTGTGAATCCTTTAGGAGTTATTTAGAAGGATCTTTGTGTTATCCTAATTGAGATATGATTAGGTCATAGGGTTTGTTATATAAGGACATATTGTGTTGTGATATGACTTGTGCGGTTTTAGAGTTTGTAAAGAGATTGAGAGAGAGGCTTAGGTTTTTGAGAGAGTTTTCCTAAGTAATAAAAGAGAGTCATTCTTTTGATTGTGTTCTTGATCACATATACAAACTAGAATTGGTATCAGAGCGTTGTGCGATCGTAGGGAAAGATGGGAGATATCATTCCCGCACCGGGAAACACCAAAGAAGGAGGAACCTCTACCTCCATAAAGTGTCCGATGTTAATTGCAACTAACTACACGGTATGGGCGATTAGAATGAAAATAGCACTTAGGGTTCATAAAGCTTGGGATGTTATAGAGACTATAACAGACCCGATCGATGTTCAAAAGAATGATGTAGCCACCGCTTTACTCTTCCAATCCATTCTCGAATCCTTAGTACTACAGATCGGAGAACTTAACACAGCCAGGAAGGTTTGGGATGCGATCAAAACACGACATGTTGGAGCAGAAAGAGTTAAGGATGCTAGGCTACAAACCCTAATGGCTGAATTTGATCGCCTCAAGATGAAAGATTCTGAGAAAATAGATGACTTCGCAGGCAAGTTGTCTGAGATAGCATCAAAATCATCTGCCCTAGGTGTAAAAATCGAAGAATCAAGATTGGTTAAGAAGTTTCTAAAGAGTATTCCTCGGAGAAAGTATATTCATATAGTAGCCTCTTTGGAACAAGTATTGGACCTAAACACTATAACTTTTGAAGATATAGTTGGACGTTTAAAAGTTTACGAAGAACGTGTCACAGAGGAAGAAGAACCTCATGAAGACCAGAGTAAACTAATGTATGCCAATACAGACTCACAATACTCCCAGAGTAACTACTCAAACAGAGAATATAACAATGAATATAGGGGCAGAGGACGTGGAGGTAGAAACTTTTACAGAGGCAGAGGAAGAGGACGTAATGGTGGCAGAGACTCATCACAAATTACATGCTATAGATGTGACAAAGTTGGCCATTATGCCTCAAATTGTCCTAATAGGCTACTTAAGTTGCAAGAAGCACAAGAAGCTGAAACTAAAGACACACAAACTGCGGATGAGCTTATGATGCACGAGATTATTTATCTCAATGAGAAAAGTTGTGTACCTAGCAAATTTGAGACAAGTTCTAATGGAGAAAACGTTTGGTACCTTGATAATGGCGCTAGTAATCACATGACAGGAGACAAGAGATACTTTGATAAAATTGATCACTCTGTCACAGGGAAAGTGAGGTTTGGAGATGACTCACATATCGATATTAAAGGCAAGGGAACAATTGCTTTCATAGACTTAAACGGAGAACCACGAGTGATGACTGATGTTTACTTTATACCCGATTTAAAAAGCAACATCATAAGCCTTGACAGGCCACTGAATCAGGTTGTGACATAAGACTAAAGGATGGATACTTAACAATGCACAATCGTGATGGAAAATTATTGGTAAAAGCAGAGAGATCCAAGAATTGACTATATAAAGTTCACATGGGTTTGCAAGAGAATACATGTTTGTATCTAAAAAGCAAGAGTACATCAAGTCTGTGGCATGCAAGAATGGGTCATGTGAGTCTTGAGACTATTAAGTCTATGGTAGATAAGGATTTGGTACTAGGAGCCTCAAGCTTTACTCTTGAAAAGGAAATTTGTGGTTCATGCCTACTTGGAAAGCAAACCAGAGCAGTATTTCCACAAGCAACAACTTACCGAGCTACTAAAAAGCTTGAACTCTTACATGGTGACCTCTGTGGACCGATAACACCAAGTACTAGTGTTGGAAAGAGGTACATTTTTGTGATCATTGTTGACTATTCACGTTACATGTGGACTGCTCTGCTTAAAGAAAAGAGTGATGCCTTTTAGAAGTTTAAAAACTTCAAAACATTAGTCGAAAAAGAATCAGAAGCAAGAATTCAAACGTTTAGAACGGACAGAGGAGGAGAATTTGTGTCTTATGAGTTCAATAAGTTTTGTGAAGAATCAGGGATTAAAAGACATCTCACTACCCCGTATACTCCACAACAGAACGGGGTCGTTGAAAGACGGAATAGGACCCTACTAGAGATGACAAGAAGCATACTAAAACACATGCATATGCCAAATTACCTATGGGGAGAAGCTATAAGACACTCAACATATCTCTTGAATAGAGTTACAACACGAGCTCTTAAAGATAAAACTCCGTATGAATGTTTCAGGGATAAGAAGCCAGCAATCAGTCACATTAGAGTCTTTGGATGCACTGCATATGCGAAAATAGATAAGCAACAGTTGAGGAAATTAGATGACAGGTCACGGATACTCATTCATCTAGGCACAGAACCCGGTTCTAAGGCCTATCGTCTCCTTGATCCCAAAGCAAGAAAAGTTGTAGTCAGCCGAGACGTTGTGTTTGATGAGACAAAGGGATGGAACAGGAAACATTGTGACACAAAGCAAGATGGCAATGGAAGTTTTAAAATAACATTTGAAGTATTTGGAAATCACGGGTTACAAGGAGAAGAACATGTTGAAACAGGACAGAATCCTGAAGCAAGACAGAGTAATGAAACAGGGCATAACTCAGAAAATATTGTTGATCTTGAAGAAGAAGAGAGCTCAGAACCTGAATATGATCATGAAGAAGAGCATGATCATATAGGAACTAGTGACCCACATTCAGGTCCACCTGCTTTAAGAAGGTCACAGAGACAGGTCAACAAACCCAAATATCTTCAAGATTATGTTCTACTTGCAGAAGAGGAAGGTGAAATACTACTTATGTGTCTAAACAATGAACCAAGATATTTTCAAGAAGCAAAACAGTTCAAAGAATGGACAAATGCATGTGAAGATGAACTTAGTTCTATAGAAAGATTCAAAACGTGGGATCTTGTGGATTTACCAACAGGAGCAAAGCCAATTGGTGTGAAATGGGTGTTCAAATTGAAAAGAAACTCAGATGGAAGTATTAATAAGTACAAAGCCCGTCTAGTTGCTAAAGGGTATGTACAAAAATATGGTGTGGATTTTGAAGAGGTCTTTGCTCCAGTGGCACGAATTGAGACTATAAGACTTCTGGTTGATCTTGCCGCAGCAAATGGGTGGGAGATTCACCACCTTGACGTCAAAACAGCCTTCTTACATGGAGAACTCAAAGAAACTGTGTATGTTACTCAACCAGAAGGGTTTGAGAAAAAAGGAAGTGAGGATAAGGTGTATAAGCTTAACAAAGCTTTGTATGGTTTGAGACAAGCACCAAGAGCTTGGAACAACAAATTGAATCACATTCTTTTGGAGCTTTAGTTTACAAAATGTTCAAAAGAGCCTTCAGTCTATCGCAAAGAGGTTAAAGATCATCTTCTTATTATAGCAGTATATGTAGATGACTTATTTGTCACAGAGACAAATCTTGGTGTCATCAACAAATTCAAACAAGAGATGGCTTCTACCTTTGAAATGAGTGATCTCGGGAAATTGACATACTATCTTGGAATTGAAGTAAACCAGCGTCAAGAAGGAATAGTGTTAAATCAAACTCGATATGCTCTTAAGATCTTAGAAGAAGCAGGAATGAGGGATTGTAACTCAGTGCATATACCCATGGAAGTAGGATTGAAGTTGTCTAAATCTGAAACAGAGAAGGAGGTTGATGCTACGGCTTTTAGGAGAAATGTTGGTTGTTTCAGATATTTGCTTCATACAAGACCAAATTTATCATATTGTGTTGGAGTTCTAAGCAGATATATGCAGAGTCCTAGAGAATCTCATGAGGCTGCAATGAAACAATGTCTCAGATACTTGAAAGGAACTACTACTCTTGGCCTAATCTTTAAACGGTGCACCAGTGTACCAAAGTTAATAGGTTATAGTGATAGTAGTCATGATGTAGATGAAGATGATGGAAAGTCTACAGCAGGTCATGTGTTCTATCTAGGAGAAATTCCAATATCTTGGTGCTCACAGAAGCAAGAGACTGTTGCTATGTCATCTTGTGAAGCAGAGTTCATGGGAGGAACCGAAGCTGCGAAACAAGCCATTTGGTTGCAGGATATACTAAGCGAGATCACGGGAACTTTGAGTGAGAAGGTTGTTATAAGGCTCGACAATAAATCAGCAATTGCTCTCACTAAGAACCCTATGTTTCATGGTCGCAGCAAGCATATCCATCGACGATATCATTTTATACGAGAATGTGTTGAAAACGGCTTGATTGAAGTAGAGCATGTACCGGGGAATGAACAGAGAGCAGACATATTAACAAAGGCCCTTGGGAAGATTAAGTTCAAAGAAATGAGGGAGCTTATAGGTGTGCAAGATGTGGTGAACAAGGATTTCAAGCTTAAGGAAGAGATTGTTGGTTTAAGCTTGAGAGGAGCTTAACCGGTGGGTTACTTAAAAAACAAGTCATTGGTTTAATGAGATATTATTGTGAATCCTTTAGGAGTTATCTAGAAGGATCTTTGTGTTATCCTAATTGAGATATGATTAGGTCATAGGGTTTTGTTATATAAGGACATATTGTGTTGTGATATGACTTGTGCGGTTTTAGAGTTTGTAAAGAGATTGAGAGAGAGGCTTAGGTTTTTGAGAGAGTTTTCCTAAGTAATAAAAGAGAGTCATTCTTTTGATTGTGTTCTTGATCACATATACAAACTAGAGTATTAGTTTAATTAATATTTTATTTTTAGTATATACTTTAAAATATACTTTTATTTTTAATATATTTTTAATAGATACTTTTATTTTTATATATACTTACAAATAGAATAATTCAAAATTATGATATTTAAAATGATATGCTTTTTATGATGTAGATATGCATAATAATTTCATACATATTAATTTGTAAATTATGTTTGATTGTAGATAACTCTAAATTTCTATCTTTCATTGTTTATATTTCATAAATGTGTAATATTTACATAATATTTTTTTATTATCACACAACACATTATTTAGTATATTATTATTTGTTTTAGTATTACTTATATTATTTTTAAAATTGTAGATATGGCGTCGAATAGACGACAAAACACAAATTTTTCAGAAGAAGAAGATCTAAATCTTCCCACAGAAACATCAGCACGGGTATGTTTGTTAGAAATTAAATTTTTCTGAATTTTCAAGTAATTAGAATTTAAATAAAAAAAAATAATTAAATTTTTTTATAATTTGTAGAATGAAGATAATTTTAAATGGACTCCTAACCGAGAAAGAATATTTCTTGAGTTATACGATCAAGCAATTGCCATGGACAATTATCGTTTCAAAGATCCTACACCCCTTGGTAGAGAATTTATCGTTGAAAAGTTTAACAAGGAGTTTAATCTAGAGAAATTGTTAATAATGCCCCATTTCATATGCCCTTTTTTAATAATGTCCCTTTCAGTTGGTCATTTTTAAAAATGCCCCTCAAAAATATCTAAACTAACTAAAATACCCTTGTTTAATGAGATACATGTTGCAGGCCAAAACCCTAAAATCCCATCTTCTCTTGTCGCCGTCTGCTCCATAGAACCCGTAATCTGTTGAAAATGGCGGAGGAGCCGGCGACACCGTCGTTGATTCCTAATTCGAATCCCACTGGATGTAAAATTCGAACGATTTTCAAATTCGAACGATTTTCAAGCGTTTCAATCCAGATCTGTTGGGTTCGATTTTTCAAGCGTTTCAATCCAGATCTGTTGGGTTCAATTTTTCAAGCGAGATCTATATCACTCTCCCTCTGTGTTCGTCTCTGTCAATTCCAGGTAACCGATCTCTGTCTTTTAGAAGCTTTTTTCAAGCGAAATCTGTATATCATCTCTGATTTATTCCACTTCTGGATGTTACAACGTATTTTAAAGGTTGTACATGCTTTTAAAAAGGTTTTACAATGTATTTAAAAGAGTTTACAAGGTATTGTAAAATTTTTACAAGGTATTTTAAAGGTTTTAAAAGGTTTTACAATGTATTTTAAAAGTTCTAAAAGGTTTTACAATGTATTTTAAAGGTTATTTTAAATGTTTAAAAAGGTTTTACAAGGTATTTTAAAGGTTTTAAAAGGATTTACAAAGTATTTTAAAGGAACAAAAAACAACAATCGTTTTTGAAATCGAAATTGAAACCGTGAAATCAAACTTAAGCCGAAGAATAAGAGATTAAAGAGGATTTTTGTGTGATTACAGAAAATTGAGAATCCAGATCTGAGAGATTTCATCATATTGATAGAAGAAAAATGTCGAAATACAGAAACATGACAAATCTAGCAACGAAATCGAGTTTTGGATAAATCAAGGGCGTAGATTCTCTCTCAATCGCTGGATCTCCTCCTGTGAGAAGATGAAAATAGATCTCGTCGGCGGCGGCGTAGTCGGCGGCAATCTGGGTGATGGGAGCTAGGGTTTTTTTATTTAGGTTAAATTCTCATTAAGGGTAAAATGGTCAGTTTCAGGGAAGCTATTAGGGAGGGGGTATTTTTGAAAAAGGTCATGAGAAAAGAGGCATTTTTGTGAGTCTCCCTTTAATCTAAACATAAATTATCGGTTCTTCAAAGAAAAACTTGATCAACTAAAAAGAAAATACAAGAAATACAAGCATCTTATGAAAGATTCCACGGGCATCTCGGTTGATACTACTACATCTGTGATATCGGCATCTAACTCATGGTGGAAAGAGCGTGAAGTAAGTATTTATAATGTCTCTCATAACCAAAATATAATTTAGTAAAATTTTAAAAAGATTTATAAGCTAAAAAATTTATTATCTTATTAACAGGTATGTAAAATTGTCAAATCATTTAAACGAAAGCCGCCAGAGCTTTGGGATGTGATGCAACGATGTTTCATATTATATGACGTCTACTCGCAGCCTCAATTCTCTGTGAACCAAAGAAGAGAACAGCTGAGGAATGATGGTCTGGATAATGATGAAGGTCATGTATACTTTGAAACATATGATGGTGATATGCAAGACAGTCAAGTTCCTGAGACACAAGAAAATGAAGAGGTGTATCGTGTTAACATTGATGATGAAACACGTTAGTCAAACGCGTTCATCCGTGAAAGTTTGCATCAGAATTCGTCACCCGCTGCTCCTTTTCAGATTCCTACATCCAGAATTCAACAACGAGGTGGAGTCAGGCGTGGAAGTAGTTCGCAAAGAGGTGCAGGAAACTCCTAAATTTCTACCAGGAGTGGTTCACGAGGAAGTCGTAGAAAACAATCATTTGAAACAACCCTAACAGATACAATAACTGGCTTCAGAGAGTTTCATCGCCAAAGTTTACAACAGTTGCGCCCGAATTTTTTTGACGATACTGATTACAACGAATTCGATATGGCTGTGAAGATATTTGAATCAATGGCCCTTCCGAATGACACTGATTTTTATTGGGCTTGCATGCATGCATTTAAGGAAGAAAGATTTTGGCGTAAGTACTTCATTGATAGAGCTGAAAGAACCATCGAAGATAAGCTGAAATTTTTACAAGCTCTTACTGGATATACACCGGACAGTGAATATGTGGGAAAACGGTTAGCTTCCGGACAAAATTTTGGGAGTCCTATTGGAAGCGGTTTTTCTTTTGGAAGTCCATCTTTTGGTGGTAATTATTCATTGGGTCAAAGTTCTGGTAGTCAATGGGGTCCTGGTATTCAACAATGGGGAACACCTCCAACTGCTCCGCAATGGAATTCACCTTCAAATGTCCCACAATGGGGAATGCCTCCAACTGCACCACAATGGGGTCCACCTCCTAATATGCCGCAATGGAGTTCACCTCCAACTGCTCCGCAATGGAATTCACCTTCAAATGCTCCACAATGGGGAACGCCTCCAATTGCTCCCCAATGGAATTCACCTTCAAATGCCCCACAATGGGGAACACAACAAAATGTTCCCCAATGGAGTTCACCACCAAATGTTCCACAGTGGCGTTCATCACCAAATGCCCCACAATGGGGTTCATCACAAAATGCTCCACAATATATCCCTCCAACAAATGTTCAACGTGGATTTTCATTGGGAACGGAAGAGGAAACTACGACAAATGCTCATCAAAGAGTTTCACATGAAGAAGATGTTCCTTCAGCCGAAAACATGGTTAGGGGAGTATCACCAGAATTTGGTTTCACGAATTATTCTTCTACACCAAGGACATCACGACCACGAAGACGAGGAGGATTATTCAACATTTGGGGATCTGGAAGAGGACTAAATTTAAATGAAACTCATCAAAGTGATTCAGCATCTGAGAACTAGTTCAATAACGCTTGTGTTTTAGTTTCTTTTATGTTTTATTTTGCATTATATTTTTGTAATGTCATAATGTACTAGTACTGTTGATTTACTTTATTTCTCATTAGTTTAATTTTGTTTCGTGTTTAAAAATTTCAGGCTTTTCGTATATGCCAATTGCGATCACAAGGTGTACACAATCTAAATTATGAAGAGAGAATTGAATTATGGAATTTGGAAAATGAGTAATTTGAAGAGTTAATAATTCAACCGTCATTGAGTTACTACAATCGAAATTTTGAAAGAGGGCCAATTCAAACAGATGGCGGGTTGGGATGGAGAAATATTTGGCGTCGAATACAAGAAGATAGTGCTGCTTGTCTTCAGTTACTACGAATGTCTCTTGATTGTTTTAGATCATTATGTGACATAATGGAAACACGTTATGGATTACAACCTACATTGAATGTTAGCATTGAAGAGAGTGTTGCCATGTTTTTACGGATATGTGGACACAATGAAGTTCAAAGAGATGTTGGGTTACGATTTGGACGAACGCAAGAAACAGTGAATCGGAAATTTTTTGAAGTCCTTAGAGCGACAGAGTTACTTGCTTGTGATTATATCAAGACTCCAACAAGACAAGAACTACGTCGAATTCCTGAAAAACTACAAATGGATCGAAGATATTGGTCATATTTCAGTGGATTTGTTGGAGCTATAGATGGAGTTCATGTATGTGTTAAGGTGAAGCCTGAACTACAAGGAATGTATTGGAATCGACACGATAGAACATCGTTTAATATCATGGCAATATGTGATATAAATATGTTGTTTACATATGTTTGGAATGGAGCACCTGGATCGTGTCACGATACAGCAGTTCTAACGATGGCACAAGATAATGATTCTGAATTTCCTTTGCCTCCAAGAGACAAGTATTATATAGTTGATTCTGGGTATCCAAATAAACAAGGCTTTTTGGCACCTTATAGATCTTCGCGGAACGGAGTTGTTAGGTATCACATGTCACAGTTCTACAATGGTCCTCCTCTTAGGAATAAACAAGAGTTGTTTAATCGATGTCATGCATCTCTACGTTCTGTTATTGAGAGGACATTTGGAGTTTGGAAGAAAAAATGGAGGATTCTTTGTGAATTTCCCAGATATGATATTGATGTTCAGAAAAGAGTGGTAACGGCTACAATGGGACTACATAATTTTATCAGAATTTCGAATTATTTTGATGAGGATTTTGTTGAAGTAATGGGAGATACAAATATCAACAACGTAAATTCTGAGAATGATCTTGATGACATGGAGAGAGGTAGTATACCTGACGGAAATCATATGGCAAATATAAGAGAAAATATTGCTGATATGTTATGGGCAAATCAAAATACTTTCCATTAAATTTAATTTGTTTTTGCTTATATATTGTCTTCTTTTTTTCACTCTTATGTGTTGTATTTGGATATTTTATGTTTAATATTTAAAATTATTTAATAGATTAATATATTTTAGTTTTATATGATTTTATTTATACATAGCATAATATATTATAACATTATATAAAATAAAATAAAAAATAAACTAAAAATAAAACTGTATTTTTTTAATAAAGTTTATAACAATATGTAGTTCTTAATAAATTTTTAGTTATATTGTGTACTATTTATTATTTAATAATATGATCTGCACATGTTGAACAGCTTTCACCATTCGAACTCATAGTTGAACTGCTTAATCTGCATCACTTGTCCTACATGTTCTGCATGTTCTGCACTTGTTCTGCATCTTCTGCAAGATCTGCATGATCTGCAACGCTTGAACTGCTTTTACCATTCGAAGCCTTAGAGTTAGTCTCGATGGTACAGTCCCTGAAAAATAGTCCGCTTTTTCCAATCTGCTGGATGAGTTTGGATTCCTCCGAGCGTCATTTCCCGATTCTCGCTCTCTTCCATTTCTCGTTTATATAATTGTAAGGCGGATTATTTAGCTATATAATCTAGATTTCTATTTTTTTGTAGTTAGGTTTGTAAATTCTTCTCGTCCTGATTAAATAATCAATCATAAAATTATTTTCTAATTAATTTGTGCTTGACAAAAAAAAAAAAAGATAAATTTAATATAATTAAAAATTTAATAATAAAAGTATAAATGGACGAATGACCTAAAAACATCCTCTATCTATAATTTTTCCTTCATAAAATAAGAAAAATTAGAATATATTTTGCGGAATTCCGATATATCAGAAATCAGTAAATTACATCCGTAGTTACATTTATCAATTTAAAATGCTGCTGTTTCTTCTGAAATTTCTGAAGTGGTTCGACGATGCTTCCACTCTGTTCTGACTTCCGAGGCCGACGGCGTCGAATAAACAAAGAGCAGCGAAACAATCATCGTTCCTCTTATTAATTAAAATATTAGGTTTTTCTTCTTTTCCTGGAAAACGTAGATAAGTCTTCTTCGTGCACAGGTCTCTCTCTCACCTTCTCTGTATAAAGTCTTCTTGAGATCGAAGAATAACTTCAATTCAATTCTCTCCAAGGTACACACAGGTACATTTTCTTCTTCATTCTCTCTTGTTTGAGTTTTCTGAAATCTTGGATTCAAGATTTCTCGAAATGGGTCTTTTTTTAAAAAGTCTACTTCATTTTTTTTCTCTCGTGTAGCTGTTTTTGATAAGAAGATTGATTGTGATGGATACTAGAGCTCAGCAGATTCCTTTACTTGAAGGTGAGATTGACAATTACGATGGTGTTACTGTAACTATGGTGGAACCTATGGATGCTGAGGTTTTTACTGAAAGTCTTAGGGCTTCGCTTTCGCATTGGAGAGATGAGGTATTAACAATATAACTCAGATTCGAGTTTTGTATTGTTTCTTCTCTAGTTTTTATTTGGAAAATAATGAGTCGGATTTTATGATTTACTTCAGATTCAATCAAGCCTTATTGTTGTTGTTTTGTGTGGAATTGATTGTGCTGATAACTGAAACACTTCTGAGATATGAGCTCTTAAGAGGATTGTGATAACATGAAGACTTAGTCAGAGTTTATGATTTTCAGGGGAAGAAGGGAATTTGGATAAAGCTGCCTCTTGGATTGGCTAATCTTGTGGAGGCTGCAGTTAGTGTAAGTTGTTTATGTGATGATTGGGATTTCAGTTGGATTGACTTTAGTAAGAGGTTATTGTGATGAATTGAAATCTGTTGTGTTTGGTGTTTTTTCAGGAAGGATTTAGATATCACCACGCGGAGCCTGAGTACTTGATGCTTGTATCTTGGATCTCTGAAACCCCTGATACGATCCCAGCCAATGCTTCTCATGTTGTAGCTGCTGGTGCCTTGGTCATCAACAAAAATACTAAAGAGGTAACCAACTGTTCTCAAGGGACTGGAGAAGAGCATAGTTTCGCATACATTGCTTAACAAACAATGATAATTCAATGGTGTTTGTTTATGAAAATTTACTTTGGCTGAATCGAGATGAACCACTTCGATGAGCAGGTCCTCGTTGTCCAGGAGAGGAGTGGGTTTTTCAAAGATAAAAATGTATGGAAGCTGCCTACTGGTGTTATCAACGAGGTGATTTTTTCTGTGATCCATATTGTCCCATTATATCTTTACAATCCTGATGAAAGACATGAAGAGTTAAATACTAAAAAGAGTTTCTTGCAATCTTGGTGAAAGACGCTCCAAGGATTCTATACCCAATTGCCCTTCGAATAGAAACGAGTGAACTACTAGTGAGAGCTTGGCTTCTAAAGGGTGTCAGCGTATTGTTTAGGGGAGTATATTCTAGGAGTTGGTAGGGCTGAGAGTTGTCTGTGAATTACAAAACTATAAAGTGTTTACAATAACTCAGATAAGTTCTCAGGATATAAACATTCTTTTCCCCAACTTAGCTAGTCAGCAATTCAGCTGGGTATTGGTTTTTGAGGTAGTACAGTAATCTAGAGTCAACCATTGGTCCTTGGAAAGATGATTGATGATATCAAGTTTGAAACTAAGAGAATGGTGGAAATGAAGTTTTAATTGTTTTTTTTTTTTTGCTTCTAACTAAAACATTCGAATTCCACAGGGCGAGGATATATGGACTGGAATAGCTAGGGAAGTGGAAGAAGAAACTGGTGTAAGTATCTGGCTTTCAGAAATTAAGCATTTCAATTATAAGGGTCTCTTACTTGACATTCTAATCTAAATTTTGTGTTCTTTTCTTGGCTTATCACTTCAGATTATTGCAGATTTTGTCGAAGTATTGGCTTTCAGGTAACTTAAATTTTATTTCTGTAGACACATTTGATTTGGCTTAAACGCATCTGTTCCTCATTGATCAACTCTTTACTCTCAGGCAAAGCCACAAAGCCATCTTGAAAAAGAAAACAGATATGTTTTTCCTGTGTGTCTTAAGTCCGCGTTCTTACGATATTACTGAACAAAAATCTGAGATCTTGCAAGCTAAGGTAAACCTTTCTAACTTTCAGTGTTGATGAGCCAACAAAATGTTAAAGTAACTGTCACATATTTCTAATTTTACCTGAACTGGTATATCGTATTACAGTGGATGCCAATCCAAGAGTATGTAGACCAACCATGGAACAAGAAAAACGAGATGTTCAAGTTCATGGCCAACATCTGCCAAAAGAAGTGTGAGGAAGAATACTTGGGATTCGCCATTGTGCCAACTACCACATCATCTGGTAAGGAGAGCTTTATCTACTGCAATGCTGATCATGCCAATCGCCTTAAAGCAACGCGTGACCAAGCCTCCGCTTCTCTCTGAAAACATTCTCATCTGATTCAGTTTGATCTCGGCATGTGTGTGTCCAGTGTGTACAAAACAGGAAACTATGTTCTATAATCTATATTATTCCGATTCTAATAATTGCGTCAATGTATTTAAGTTTATACCATATTGTCATTGACTTCTAGTCTATTTCCAGTTATGGTTTGATTCTCCCAACTTAAGTGCGTTTTATAGATTAGAGTGTTATCATAAGACTACATGGTTTATTCTTCTAAAATATCTTCTCATAACCGGTCAGCTGTATGTTTTTTTGTTTAGTGGACTATACTGGTAAATGGTGTGAATCCGAGGAAGTGTTAATGCCATTAAAAAGGTCAACATTTGTATATTACACCAATTTTTGCGACTGTGCCTAAGAGCACCATTTTCAATGGTCTCTTAATTTCGGTTCTTAAGAAATTTTTAGTATTAAATTTATAAATTTTGACTCTTAATTTTTTTTTTTTCTTAGCTAAGAAACCCATCTTAGATTTAATGCACATTTGAGAATTAATTTAATCAATTAAATGCTAAGATCATTTTAAAATTTTCTTAAGATCCCTCCTTTAAAGATGGTCTAACGTGTAAAAATAAGGCATGGACTTTAGGCCGAGCCGCTTTAGGCCCCATAACTTTATTATAGGCCCCCATATAAAATTTTAACAAATTTTGGTATATTTATTTTTCTATAAAAATAAAATTTATTGTAACATATAAATATCAAAATTTAAAATATAAATTAATCTAATATTTCTGATGTTTTGAAAGTTTTGCACATTATTTATATATCAATAAAATGTTTATTTTATACTTCAAAATACATTTATTACATTTTTTATAATGAGTAAAGTAAATAAATATATAGGGATAAACTAATAAGCATATTATAATTTACCTAGAATTTATTAAAACAGTATTTAAACTGAAACATGAAAAAAAAAAACATATAACATCATTTATATTAAAATAGAGGTCAGAGGAAATATAACTTTTCTAATTAGTACTTGAATATTCAAAACCCACTCGATTTTACTTATCAATAGCCAAAATAGTTTAAAATTTAAGAATTTTTTTTTATCTAATTCCGGATCCGGATATCCGTTGGATAACAAATTTTTGTGCAAGTATCCGAAGTCCGGATATCAGGTGTCCACGGTTCCGGATCTGGATTTCAAATACATATATTCGGCGGATCTAAATTCCTGAAAAACTCCGGATATCTGGATCTGTTTCATGGATAGTTATAGATATTTATATTATTTTATACATTAAAAATAATAAAGATCTTGAAATGACTAACATAAAAAAAATAAAATTTAAAATGACTAGGTACGAAATTTTTTTTTCTAATGACTAATATAAAGAAATAAAATTTAAAATGAGTAGGTACGAAAAAGTTAAAGAAAACTTGTAAGTTGCTTTAGGCGCTCGAATGCCTTGGTCCGGTCCAATGTTTGACACAACACAATCTATTAAAATCAATTTTTATATCACATGAAGTTTAAAATTCATCGGATTTTTATTTAATAAGTGTTAAATCATGATTATTATTATTTTGAGTTACACCTAAACCGCAAATTCTAAAACAGATTACCAAATTAACAAGCCCAAAACAATATTATGCATTGATGATGGAACAAGAAAGATCTATATCGAGCAATAAAAACAAAATTAAAAATATGTAATAAGAATCACCCCATTTGGAACTGGCCAAGCTAGATAAAGAAATTTTTTAAATTCTTCTTGCAGCCTTACTATATGCGATGCAACACATGGTGTAAAGATTATCGACAAGTCATTTTTAAAGATGACTCAAACATTCTAGTTGAGCAAATAATTGGACAGCAAATGGATTTTGATTTGCATAAAGAGTTTTGACATCTATATATACATTTTTGAAGTACATTTAGCAAATAAATCCTGAAGTTGAGAAGTATTTACAATAGAATGCCATTATCATAAATGTTTATATATGAATTAATATTACAAAATCTTTTCAAAATTTTTTTTTAGAAACTGTGACTTCTAAATATGGTAACAAATTGATTTTGTTTCTAAATTTTCCTAAAACATCTCTACCAAATTTAAACATTAATATATAATTATTTTCTCACTTTTATATGATCTTATAGTAATTTATTTTGAATTTATATAAAATACATATAATTAATAAAATAATAGATATTTCTGCATATAATGTGATTCAAATTTTTAAAAACGGACATATATTACTGAATCGATGAAGAAAAAGTACGTGTACAATGTCTCATATTGCTTAAAAAATTGGACAATGGTTCAAAGTCATACTATAAAAAGGACCAAAATGATTCTGAATACAAAATGAGGTTATATAGTGGGACGGGTTTGAGTCGATATTAATACGTGACGGTATACCACGGGTGAAACCTAGAATTAAAAATAAAAATATAATTATATAATCTTAAATATTAAACAATCCAAACAATATTAACAAAAAAAATATAACTTAGAATTTAAAATTTTTAGTTTAAAAAAATTGACCCGCAATATACCGCGGGGTAAATTTTTTGGATATAAATAATATCAAATTATTACAAGTCCATAATTATAAATACTTGCCAATATTAACACAATATCATTTGTACACCTACAAATCTTCTAAGTACACATCAACTATATTAATTATAAAATAAAATAATTAAATGAGATTTTTTATAATATTAATTTAAAAATATAATAAATTATAAATTATTATATAAAATACATAAAATACAATTTTGCCCCGCGGTGTACCGCGGGTAGGGGTGTCAAAATGGTTAACCCAACTCAACTCAACTCATTACCCAATGAATTTAGAGTTAAATGAGTTCATGGGTTGACTCAACTCATTTAAGCAAATGAGTTGAGTCAACCCATGAACTCATTTAATTTGATGGGTTAGAAGGTTAAATGGGTTGACCCATTGACCTATTAATGTAATAAATAAATTAATAATTTAAATATAATAATAATAATAATAAGGGGGATTAGCAAAAATACCCCTTTTCTCATGCCCCTTTTCAAAAATGCCCCTTTTAGATGTCCATTTTCAAAAATGCCCCTTTTTAAATCTGAAATTTTTATAAAGTTTTATTAGGTTTATAAGGTACTTATGGATTATAACTACTACTTGAAGACTCGATCCAAGTATTTATAAGGTTTTATAAGGTGTTTTTAAAGGTTTTACAAGTTATTTTAAAGGATTTTTAAGGTTTTTCAAAGGTTTTACAAGATATTTTAAAGGTTTTTAAAGGTATTTAAAATGCATTTATAAGGTATTTATAAAGTATTTATAAGATTTTAGATACATAGAAATGTAGTTTGTGTATGTTTTAATAATATTACATACATATTTGGGTAAATCTTATATTTTTAAAAGCATTTTTTATAAGGTTTTAAAAAAGGGGTATTTTTGAAAAGTGGCATTGAAAAAGTGGCATTATTAACAATTTCCCTAATAATAATCATCTTCAACATCACTATTATTTGGCGGAAAAATCACGGATTTACGTTTTTGGCGGAAAAATTACATATTGTTGTTTTGGGTTAAAAATTATAAATTTTTGGCGGGAAAATCACGGGTTTACGTTTTTGGCGGGAAAATTACGGACTTATGTTTTTGGCGGGAAAATTACGGATTTACGTTTTTGGCGGGAAATTCATGGGTTTACGTTTTTGGCGGGAAAATTATGGATTTACGTTTTTGGCGGGAAAATTGTACATTTTCATTTTTGGTTAAAAATTATAAAAAAATTTGGCGGGAAAATCTCGGGTTTACGTTTTTGGCGGGAAAATTACGGATTTACGTTTTTGGCGGGAAAATTTTACATTTTCATTTTTGGTTAAAAATTATAAAAAAATTTGGCGGGAAAATCACGGATTTACGTTTTTGGCGGGAAAATCTCGGGTTTACGTTTTTGGCGGGAAAATTTTACATTTTCATTTTTGGTTACAAATTATAAAAAATTTTGGCGGGAAAATCACGGATTTACGTTTTTGGCGGGAAAATTACGGGTTTACGTTTTTGGCGGGAAAATCATGGGTTTACGTTTTTGGCGGGAAAAATACATATTTTCATTTTTTGTTAAAAATTATAAAAAAATTTGGCGGGAAAAACATGAATTTATATTTTGATGGGAAAATTGTGTATTCACATTTTTGGCGGGAAAATTAAAGACTATATTCAATCGGTTTAGAAGTTTTGGTTAGACTCAAATTGAAATCGGTTTAGAGATTTAAATTGGTTTGATTCAATTTAACAAAAATTGATAGGTCAAATGGGTAAACCATTGAAACCATTGACCCATTACAACCCAACTCATTTGATCCATCAACTCATTTGACTCAATAACTCATTTGATCCATCAACTCATTTGAGTCAAAATTTTTAACTCATTAGGGTTCATGGGTTGAGTTGAGTTTTGGTTGACCCATGAATCTTGACCCATTTTGATACCCCTAACCGCGGGTTAAATCGTAGTTGTATTAGCAAGTTTGAAGAATCTCGGTTTCAATGAAGCGGCCAACATATTAGCAAAGCAAATGCATAAATACTAACATTCATTAGACTCTTGTTATAATATTTGTCCCTACTCTGATTTCTTCTGTAATTGAAAGAATACTTTAATGAATATTATGTTAAAATAATATATTTCGTATTAGTGTGGTTGTAATGGGAGTATCATCATGGGTCAAATCCACGGCGACCACAAAGGATGTAACATGCATCTTACAGCTCATAGCCTCACACTATTTCGACTTCCACCGACACTATCTTCATAGCTACACGTGATTCCAACGTATCAATCACTCTTTTGAATCATCATCACATTTTTAAAAAATAAAACATATCAGATCCAACACAAGTGGAACAATTAATTATTCCAAATCTCCACACAAAGTATCAACGTAAAAAAAAAGAATATGTAAAATAAATTAAACCGACAAATAAAAAAGATCACAAGAAAGAAAAAAAACAAGATTCCAATCGAGGCAATTGCCACGTCACATCACATAAGCCAGACTCCAAAACAGAGCCCGAAAATGGCCGTTACGACAGTACTCGTTCGAGTTATCATCGCTGATACGGCGCCGTTTTTATCATCAGCCACCTCACCGTCATCATTTGACGGAGAATCGGCGCTAGGTCCGTCGGCGTCAGCCTCCGCGTTCTTAGGCTTTTTCTTACTCGACTTAGGAGCTGGAGCGGCCGTCTTAACGGCCTTAAAGATTTCTCTAGGTAGCAACACTTTATCAATCTTGTAAACTATCAATGGCTCTTGATCCTTTAACGTCCCCATTACCTTCGCTGTCACAACGTCCGTCTCGAGCGTCACGTCCTCTCCGTCATTCTGAACAGTGAAGTCAAACTTGTTGTTACCTTCCGTCGCTAACGTGTTAACGGCGCCGTTACCTGATCTAAGCATCTGTAACGACTGGTAAACTGGCATGCCGTGGTAAAGCACTAACGCAATCTTGTTCGCCGGAGAAAGGGCTTTGAATTTCGGCATGAACTTACCGACCGCGCTGTCGGACGGACAGAAAACCGTTAAGCCTCCGTCTACGGTATCTTGGAACGTTTTGTCGGCGCCGGTTGACTTCAAGATGTCGGAGAAAGCTTTGCAACCTTGTTTCTCGAGGATTGTGGTGAGGATGAGGTCGCTGGGACTCGCTGTGGGAGCTTCTGCTTCCGGCGAGGTTAAGACTTGGCTGATGTGAAGAACAGAGATGTTGTAAGCCTTTTCAAAGATGGATTTAACGTAGTGAGCTGTGAGCTTGCTATCGTCGTCTTGGACACCAAACGCGACTTTGCCGCCTTTTATATCGGTGATATTGACGTATCCAGAAGTTCCCGTGGCGGATCCAGTGGATTGAAACATGGAGGCAGTGGAGGTGGAGCCGTCGGTGATCTGGTGAAGTTTCTTGGCGCCGAAGTAATCGACCAGGACGTGGAGAGAGAGAATGTTGCGGATTGTGTAGAGTGAGTATCCTTTAGAGAGGATTGAGGACATTGCTGAGTTATCAACGGCCAAGACGGTGATTGTTTGCCGGCGGTTGATCTCGTCCGCGAGATGAGTCGCAGAGAGGTAGTGGTTGAAAGTGGAGAAATCAGGGTCTTTGGCTAATATTCGGGTTATGTTATGCGCATTTGAGAGAGAGAGAAAGAGATGGAGCTGGAAAATGAGAACCAATGCGGTGGCTGCTCGCTGGAAATAAGCCATTTTTGGGTGGAGGATTCGGCGCCTGTGATAGAGTACTTGTGTGGTACCATTTGGAGAGAGGTCTTATAACAAAAGATATATAAACTAATTATAAGAAGAAAGCTGTCTCGCATATTTCCAGCGCAGCAGCAGGTAAGTGGGCTCTACATAGGTTGAGTCTGGGTCACATTTGAAAGTAACATGGGTTCCCAAATTACATACCCCGACCGACACTCACTTCCCCGTCTCAAAACTATTGAGTCAATTATTTGGCAGCCCTACGATATATATGATTATCTTTAAGATTACACATTAAAATTTCTATAAACTATTACATAATAAAATAATTACATTTTCAAAACTTTCCGGTTTCATATTAGTTCAATAAAATTTTTAGTACAATTCGATATAATAATAAAAATAATACTTTTATATAATACACAGTTTTAACAATATTATAAATTAATAACTTTATAAATTTACCTAAATATAAATAAAATAATTTTATAGTATATAGTTTTAGTAATGTCTTTTTTCTTTTAATATTCTGATTTTTGTTAATATTGGCTATTTTATCATACTTTTTTGGTGTTGTGTTAAACTAGTAAATAAATCTTAATAATATTATTTGACAAGTGTTCTAACATCACGTTTTAAATTGGGATAATGGAGACCTGTGATTGAAAGTTAAGATGAAAACTCATAATCACCTTTATTTAATATTCTTTGATTTGTAATTTATATTTTTTTTTTATTGTAATCGTTGAGGATATGATGGTCAAAATATGTCAAAATTTAGAGGATATGAAATTTTAGCTTTGTAATTTTTTTAAATCTTGCAGATTAATTTCATATTATGTAGTAAATATTCGTGTTAAAAAAAATTTCAGTAGTAAAAAAATAAATTTTTAAAATAATAACAAAGATTTGCCATACTTCCTAAGCTATAAAAATCGAGTCTGTAATACACATTTACAACCAATGTCTTTATGCTTCTTAAATAGTTTTAATATTGTGGGTTTTATATAGCTACAATGATTCTTATGAATCGAGTTGCGTGCCATGTAGTCATTGTTTTCATAGTCCTATAACGGTCATGTGCATTTTGTTATATGATTTGGTGTATTTGTGTTTCATGCATGAATTGATGATTATATTGTTTTACTGATTTTTTTTATTTGTATGTTAGGTTAGATTCGATCAAAAAAAATTTGGGACGAACATGATGGTGATGAAAACCAAAAAATGTTTGATAGGGTATAAACGTTTTAGTTTGGTTTGTTTATATTCTTTTTCTCTTTTAACTTGCCATTGATATAGCTGCAGTCCAACTTGTTGTGTATGTCAGCCATCTTCTTAGCAATCTCCATTGAACCAGATGCTTGTCCTTGGAGAAGCTGTTGTATCATTTGTTTCAGATCAGAGTCAGGAGTAGCAGAACCTTGGTGTTGTTGAGGTGCAAACCCAGGTGGTGGTTGTTGCTGCTGGTAGCCGCCTTGGAATTGTTGTTTGGGAAGTAAAGAACAAAAGGTTTGTTCTGGCTCTGCCGTTGTTGTGGGGGATAAACTTGATCCTGTGGATTAGCTACGTTTGTACTGCGGTAAGACAGGTTGGGGTTATTAATCTTGAAGTTGTTGTACCTTTTGTAGCCACCTTGATTGTTGATGTAGCTTATCTCTTCTAACTGGTTACCCTCCCCATTTTGGACTTGAAACTGTTCGTCGTCAACCAGAAAGTGGAGTTGCTTCTGCTGGCCAAGGAGAAGCCTGACAAGTTTCTCATTCAGAGCTTTAATCTCTTTCTTGTATTTCTCATCGGAGTCAGCAGTTCTTCTGCTGGTTCGGTCATAGTCCTCATTGTAGTTTCCATCACACTGAGCCATGTTCTCCACTAGTTCTCAGCCTTCAACAGCATGTTTATTTTGGAAGTTGCCATTGCTTGCTGTATCTAGAAGCATTTTTATCTTTGGGAGAGCTCCTCTGTAAAGAGTGCTGAGAAGTGAAGCTTTGCCGAAGCCATGATGAGGATACTGGTTGGTGTAACTCTTGAAGCGGTCCCAAACTTCACAGAAGCTTTCTTCATTCTTTTGGGCAAAAGCAGATATCTCATTCCTGAGTCTTGTAGTCCTTGCATTGGAGAAGAATTTTGCAAGAAAGGCCTTCTTGGACTCGTCCCAGGATGTGATGGATCCTTGTGGTAGAGTCTTCTCCCATACATGAGCTTTGTCTCCCAAAGAGAATGGGAATAGTCTTAGCTTGAAGCTATCTTCACTGACTCCATTTATCTTGGTCAGGCTGCAGAACCTATCACACTCGTCCAGGTGATCGAGTGGGTCTTCCATTGGTAGGCCATGGAACTTGTTTCCTTGAATCATCTAGATTAAACCACTTTTGATTTCGAATTTGTTGTTCTAAACAGCAGGTGGCACAATCCCTTGCCTTAGACAGTGATTTCTTGGTGCATCTCCAGCACCAATGTTTTTGGGCAGCCCTTGCTCATCTTGTTCATCAGCCATTCTGATTGGATAAGGGTACTTAACGTCTACTATGTCTCTCCTTTCCCTTAGTTCTCTTGCTAAGCAGTCGATCTTGTCGTTGAAAAAGAGGTTTTGATTGCCTTTTGCTCGAGTTTGCATACAACAGAGTTGTACCTGAACCAAGAAGGCAAAGAGAATAACACAAAGTCAGTAACTGAAGTGAAAGTTGAAATAGAACTTGATCTAAGCAAGTCTAAAATCTCAAATGTAACAAACAAACACCCAAACGGTAACGGCGCCAAATTGATAGTATGATTTTACTAGTTCTCAATTACCCTAAAGCACTATCATATCATTGCAGTACTTAAGGTGTCAATCCAATCAGGTGTGATGCTATCAATTACGATGTGATCAGAACTCCCTAAGTCAAGACAAGCATAAACAGGTTTTGGTTTTTCTAATAGTCCTAAGTAATCATGCAGAATACAGAAAATCTAACATAAATCAACAGGCTGCTCGATCATACTATCTGTTGCCAGATACTGGGTGTGGTCGAGTATGAAGTGAAAAACAGACAGAAAATGCAACTTTATGCTCGATCACACTGTTTGTTCCATACACTAGGTGTGGTCGAGTATGAAGTGAAAACAGACAAATGCAAAATTGATGCAACATGCAAAGCGCAAACAAAGAACATGAATGTAAATAGATAAATCAAATGGAAGAGAAATCCCTAAGGATGGGATAATCGGGTAAAAATGTCTCCTTAACTTATCAGGTGGTTAACATGCTCAATCAAACTATCCCTAGACAACATGCTCAATAACAGATCAATCCGCTTCCGCTATAGAAACCCTCAAGCAAAGCTAGTCATAGAATCAATCACCATTGACGAGAACTAACCAAGCAGGCATTAAGAAACAACATGCTAAAGCCAAAACGCACTCTGTACCCAACACCTTGGTACAGAGACACAAATCTCTGGAATTAGTGGTTCATGCAATTCATCAAACCTATTCTAGGTATGGAAATGCCTGGGCTCAAATTCCAGTTGATCATAAAAGAATTAGCATTAAGAACAACTAATCCATAAGGGATCTAAACAAACAAAGCTTAACCACCTGGCCAATTAAGGATTCTAATCTACCCTAACCCATCCTTAAGAACCCTAATCACTACTCAAGAAGCATATTCATGAACACACACCCAGAATTTTTTAAAAACATTATAACTTAAAGATCTCAACAAGATAAACAATTTTGTAGAAGAAATCAAATGCAAAATCTGAATAAATTAAGAGTAATTTGGATTATAAAATTCTAGAAAAGTAAATTTTCAGCGGATAAAAGTACCGACCCCTGGATAAAGAGAAAGACGCCTATTTATAATAAGTTTAAGAAACTCTAAAACACAAAACGAGAAAAATCAAAGGCGGTTTAGTAACCCACTCGACCTATGTGATCGAGTAAACGCGTCGAGTAAAGGTGGTGCCTTTATGACTCTTGCTCGGCTATGAAGGTAGGATGTGATCGAGCACATGGTCGAGTGATGCATCGAGTGGTTGCTTCTTCCCCTTCTCTTCTTTATGCTCAAATTATCTGGTTGAGTGCGGAATCGAGAAGAGTCTGAAGCATCTGATCGAGTGGCTGTGTGACGTTGTGGTCGAGTGTTGTGATGAACTCTTCCTCTGCTTCTGCTCGACTGACGTGATCGATTGGCATGTGGACTGCGGTGGACGAGTGGGATGTTGAGCTCTTCCTCTGCTTCTACTCGACCATCGTGAACGAGCATGAAGTTGACTCTGCTTTGCTTCCTCCTAATATGCACACCAACAGCTTCAAAGTACCTGAAAACAACTCCAATATGCAACATGTATGCAAAACTAACCTAAGTATGCAAAGTATGCAAAAACGATGAAGAATGATATGAAACAATGATATGAAACAATGATGAAATAATGCTAAAATGATGACAAATGAATGCTCAAAACAAGTAAATTATAGATATATAAGCAGAGAAACATTACTTTAGCTTTTGGGATCCGGTTGCGGTTCTAATTCTTATACTCAATCATACACAGTAGATCTAGTCATATTTGACTCCAAACACGCCAACCAACCTTCTTATTGCTTCTAAATCTTTGTGGGTGTGGCCCAAGTCCTATGAGTTTTCGTTTTTGGAGCTTCTAAACGGAGAAACACTACTTTAGCTTACCGGATCCAGTTGCGGTTCTACTTCTTATACACAATCATACACAGGTGATCTAGGTATATTTGACTCTAAAAATGTTAACGAAGCTTCTTATTTCTTCTCAAAGCTCTGAGGGTGTGGCCGAAGTCCTATGAGTTTTTGTTTTTGCAGCTTCTAAACAAAGAAACACTACTTTAGCTTCCGAGATCTGGTTGCGGTTCGAGTTTTTATACTCAATAATAGAAAAGAGATCTAGTCAAATTTTACTCAAAAAACGCTAACCAAGCTTCTTATTTTTTCTCAAAGCTTTGTGGGTGTGGTCGAAGTCTTGTGAGCTTCTAAACTGAGAAACACTATTTTAGCTTCGGGATCCGGTTTTTGTTCTAGTTCTTATACTCAATCATACACAAGATATCTAGTCATATTTGACTCCAAAAACGCTAAACAAGCTTCTTATTTCTTCTCAAAACTTTGTGGATGTATCCGAAGTCCTATGAATTTTTGTTTTTTGCTTAACGCAGAAACACTAGTTTAGCTTTCTTGATCCGATTGCGGTTCTAGTTTTCATACACAATCATACAAAAGAGATCTAGTCATATTTGTCTCCAAAAATGCTAAACAAGATTCTGATTTCTCCCCAAAAGGTTTGTGCGTGTGGCTGAAGTCCTATGAGTTTTCGTGTTTAGAGCTACAAAACAGAGAAACACTAGTTTAGTTTTCAGGATCCAGTTGCGGTTTTAGTTCTTATACTCAATCATACAGAAGAGATCTAGTCTTATTTGACTCCAAAAACACTAACCAAGCTTCTTATTGCTTCTTAAAGCTTTGTGGGTGTGGCCCAAGTCCTAAGAGTTTTTGTTTTTGGAGCTTCTAAACGAAGAAACAATACTTTAGCTCTCGGAATTCGGTTGCAGTTCTAGTTCTTATACCCGATCATACACACGAGATCTAGGTATATTTGACTTCGAAAACACTAACCAATCTTCTTATTGCTTCTCAAAGCTTTGTGAATGTGGCCAAATTCGTATGAGTTTTCGTTTTTAAATCTTCAAAACGGAGAAACACTATAATAGTTTTCGGGATCCGGTTCCGGTTCTATTTCTTATACTGAATCATAAACAAGTGATCTAGTCATATTTGACTCCAAAAAAGCTAACCAAGCTTCTAATTACTTCTCAAAGCTTTGTAAGTGTGGTCGAAGTCCTATGAGTTTTTGTTTTTGGAGCTTCTTAATGGAGAAACAATACTTTAGTTTTCGGGATCCGAATGCGGTTCTAATTATTATACCTAATCATACACACGAGATGTAGGTATATTTGACTCCAAAAATGCTAACCAAGCTTCTTATTTCTTCTCAAAGCTTTGTGGGTGTGGCCGAAGTTCTATAAGTTTTCGTTTTTAGAGCTTCTAAGTAGAGAAACACTACTTTAACTTCTGGGATTCGGTTGCGGTTCTAGTTCTTATACTCAAGTATACATAAGAGATCTAGTCATATTTGACTCCAAAACGCTGACCAGGCTTCTTATTGCATTACAAAGCTTTGTGGATGTGGCCGAAGTCCTATGAGTTTTCGTTTTTGGAGCTTCTAAATGAAGAAACAATACTTTAGCTTTTGAAGCATGTGATCGAATGGTTTTGTGATGTTTTGGTCGAGTGTTGTGGTCGAGTGTTGTGTGATGTTTTGGTCGAGTGTTATGGTCGAGTGTTGTTGTCGAGTGTTTTGTTAAACTTTTCCTCTGCTTCAGATCGACTGACGTGATCGAGTGGATGTGGACTGCGGTGGACGAGTGGGATGTTTGAGCTCTTCCTCAGCTTCTACTCGACCAGCGTGAACGAGCATGATGTTGACTCTGCTTTGCTTCTCCTTAATTTGCACACCAACAGCTCCAAAGTACCTGAAAACAACTCCAATATGCAACATGTATGCAAAACTAACCTAAGTATGCAAAGTATGCAAAAACGATGAATAATGATATGAAACAATGATTAAATAATGCTAAAATGATGACAAATGAATGCTCAAAACAAGTAAATTATAGACATATCAACAGAGAAACACTACTTTAGCTTTTGGGATCCGGTTACGGTTCTAGTTCTTAAACTCAATCATACACAATAGATCTAGTCATATTTGACTCCAAAAACGCTAACCAACCTTTTTATTGCTTCTCAAAGCTTTGTGGATATAGCCCAAGTCCTATGAGTTTTTGTTTTTGGAGCTTCTAAACGAGAAACACTACTTTAGCTATCGGGATCTACCTGCAGTTCTAGTTCATATACCCAATCAGACACAAGAGATCTAGGTATATTTGACTCCAAAAACGCTAACCTAGCTTCTTATTTATTCTCAAAGCTTTGTGGTTGTGGCCAAAGTCCTATGAGTTTTCGTTTCTAAATCTTTTAAACGGAGAAACACTACATTAGCTTTCGGGATCCGGTTGCGGTTCTAGTTCTTATACTGAATCATAAACAAGTGATCTAGTCATATTTGACTCCAAAAAAGCTAACCAAGCTTCTCACTGCTTCTCAAAGCTTTGTGGGTGTGGTCGAAATCCTATTAGTTTTTGTTTTCGGAGCTTCTACGGAGAAACAATACTTTAGCTTTCGGGGGATCCGAATGCAGTTCTAACTCTTATACCTAAACATACACACGAGATCTATGTATATTTGATACCAAAAATGCTAACCAAGCTTCTTATTGCTTCTTAAAGCTTTGCGGGTGTGGCCGAAGTCCTATGAGTTTTTGTTTTTGGAGCTTCTAAACAAAGAAACAATACTTTAGCTTTCGGGATCTGGTTACGGTTTTAGTCTTATTCCTAATCATACACACAAGATGTAGGTATATTTGACTCCAAAAATGCTAACTTAGCTTCTTGTTGCTTCTCAAAGCTTTGTGGGTATGGCCGAAGTCATATGAGTTTTTGTTTTTGGAGCTTCTATATGGAGAAACACTACTTTAGCTTTTGGGATCCGGTTGCGGTTCTAGTTCAGATACCCAATCATACACACGAGATGTAGGTATATGTGACTCCAAAAATGCTAACGAAGCTTCTTATTGCGTCTCAAAGCTTTGTGGGTGTGGCCGAAGTCCTATGAGTTTTCGTTTTGGAGCTTTAAAAGGAGAAACACTACTTTAACTTTCGGAATCCTGGTGCGGTTCTAGTTCTTATACTCAATCATAAACAAGAGATCTTGTCATATTTGACTCCAAAAAAGCTAACCAAGTCTCTTATTGCTTCTCAATGCTTTGTGGGTGTAGTCGAAGTCCTACGAGTTTTTGTTTTTGTAGCTTCTAAACAGAGAAACACTACTTTAGCTTTCGGGATCCGATTGCGCTTCTAGTTTTAATACACAATCATAGACATGAGATCTAGTCATATTTGACTCTAAAATTGCTAACCAAGATTCTTATTGCTTCTTAAAGTTTTGTGGGTGTGGCCGAAGTCCTATGAGTTTTCTTGTTTGGAGCTACAAAACAAAAAAACTCTAGTTTAGCTTTCAGGATCTGGTTGCGGTTTTAGATCTTATACTCACTCATACAGAAAAGATCTCGTGTTATTTGACTCCAAAAACACTAACCAAACTTCTTATTGCTTTTCAAAGCTTTTTGGGTGTGGCCCTAGTCCTATGACTTTTTATGTTTTAAGCTTCTAAACAAAGAAACAATACTTTAGCTCTCGAAATCCGGTTGCAGTTCTACTTCTTATACCCAATCATACACATGAGATCTAGGTATATTTGACTCCGAAAACGCTAACAAATCTTCTTATTGCTTCTTAAAGCTTTGTGGGTGTGGCCAAAGTACTATGAGTTTTTGTTTTTAAATCTTCTAAACGGAGAAACACTACATTAGCTTTCGGGATCCTGTTGCGGTTTTTGTTCTTATACTGAATCATAAACATGTGATCTAGTCATATTTGACTCCAAAAAAGCTAACCATCTTCTAATTGCTTCTCAAAGCTTGGTGAGTGTGGTCGAAGTCCTATGAGTTTTCGTTTTTGAAGTTTCTGTATGTAGAAACACTAATTTAGCTTTCGGGATCCGGTTGCGGTTCTAGTTCTTATACCCAATCATACACACGAGATTTGGTATATTTGAACGCTAACCAAGCTTCTTATTGCTTCTAAAAGCTTTGTGGGTGTGGTCGAAATCCTATTAGTTTTTGTTTTGGAGCTTCTAAAAGAGAAACATTACTTTAGCTTTTGGGATCCGGTTACGGTTCTAGTTCTTATACTCAATTAAACACAAGAGATCTAGTCATATTTGATTCATAAAACGGTAACCAGACTTTTTATTGCGTCTCAAAGCTTTGTGGGTGTTGCTGAAGTCCTATGAGTTTACGTTTTTGGAGCTTTTAAACAAAGAAACAATACTTTAGCTGTGCGTGGATCTGGTTGCGGTTCTAATCCTTATAACTAATCATACATAGGAGATCTATGTATATTTGACTCTGACAAACCTTCTTAGTGCTTTTTAAAGCTTTGTGCGTGTGGTCGAAGTCCTATGAGTTTTTGTTCTTTGAGCTTCTAAAGGGAGAAACACTACTTTAGCTTTTGGGATCCGATTGCGGTTCTAGTTCTTTTAATCAATCATACACAAGAGATCAAGTCATATTTAACTCCAAAGAGTTTAACCAAGCTTCTTTTTGCTTCTTAAAGCTTTGTGGGTGTGGTCAAAATCCTATCAGTTTTTGTTTTTGGAGCTTCTAGTCGGAGAAATAATACTTTAGCTTTCGGGATCCGGTTGCGGTTCTAGTTCTTATACCCAATCGTACACACAAGATCTAGGTATATTTAGCTCCAAAAACGCTAACCAAACTTCTTATTGCTTCTAAAACCTTTGTGGGTGTGGCTGAATTCGTATAATATTTTTTTTGGAGCTTCACAATGGAGAAACACTACTTTAGCTTTCGGGATCCGGTTGCGGTTCTAAATCTTATCCCCAATCGTACACACGAGATCTAGGTATATTTGAATCCAAAAAAGCTAACAAAGCTTCTGATTGCTTCTTAAAGCTTTGTGGGTGTAGCCGAAGTCCTATGAGTTTTCGTTTTAGGAGCTTCTAAACAGAGAAACACTACTTTAGCTTCCGGGATCCGTTTGCGGTTCTAGTTCTTATACTCTATTATACACAAAAGATATAGTCATATTTGAATCCAAAAATGCTACCCAAGCTTCTTATAGCTTCTCAAAGCTTTGTAGGTGTGGCCAAAGTCCTATGAGTTTTTGTTTTTGAAACTTCTAAACAGAGAAACACTACTTTAGCTTTCGGGATCCAATTGTTGTTCTAGTTCTTATACACAATAATGCGCACGAGATCAAGTCGTATTTGACTCAAAAAATGCTAACCAAGGTTCTTATTGCTTCTTAAAGGTTCGTGGGTGTGGCCTAAGTCCTATGAGTTTTCGTTTTGGAGCTTCTAAATGGAGAAACAATACTTTAGCTTTCGAGATCTGGTTGCGGTTGTAGTTCTTATACCTAATCATACACACGAGATCTAGGTATATTTGACTCCAAAAATGCTACCGAAGCTTCTAATTGCTTCTCAAAGCTTTGTGAGTGTGGCAGAAGTCCTATGAGTTTTTGTTTTTGGAGCTTCTATATGGAGAAACACTACTTTAGCTTTCGGGATCCGGTTGCGGTTCTAGTTCTTATATCCAATCATACACCCGAGATCTTGGTATATTTGACTCCAAAAACGCTAACCAATCTTCTGATTACCTCTCAAAGCTTTGTGGGTGTGGCCAAAGTCCTATGAATTTTTGTTTTGGAGGTTCTAAATGGAGAAACACTACTTTAGCTTTCAGAATCCGGTTGCGGTTCTAGTTTTTATACCCAATCATACACACGAGATCTAGGTATATTTGACTCCATAAACGCTAACCAAGCTTCTTATTTCTTCTCAAAGCTTTGTGGGTGTGGCGGAAGTCCTATGAGCTTTTGGTTTTGGAGCTTTTAAACAGAGAAACTCTAGTTTAGCTTCTAGGATACGGTTGCAGTTCTAGTTCTTATACTCGATTATACACAAGAGATCTTGTCATATTTGACTCCAACAACGCTAACAAGGCTTCTTATAGCTTCTCAAAGCTTTGTGGGTATGGTCTAAGTCCTAGGAGTTTTTGTTTTTGGAGCTTCTAAAACGAAGAAACAATACTTTAGATTTCGGGATCCGGTTGCAGTTTCAGTTCTTATACCCAATCATACACACGAGATCTAGGTATATTTGCTCCAAAAACTCTAACCAAGCTTCTAAATTCTTCTCAAAATTGTGTGGGTGTTGCCGAAGTCCTATGCGTTTTTATTTTTGGAGCTTCTAAACGAAGAAACAATACTTTAGATTTTGGGATCCGGTTGTAGTTCGAGTTCTTATACCCAATCATACACACGAGATCTAGTTATATTTGAACTCCAAAAACGCTAACCAAGTTTTTCTTTCTTCTCAAAGCTTTAAGGGTGTGGCCGAAATCCTTTGAGTTTTCGTTTTGGAGCTTCTAAATGGAGAAACACTACTTTAGCTTTAAGGATCCGGTTGTTGTTCTAGTTTTTATACCCAATCATACACACAAGATCTAGGTATATTTGAGTCCAAAAACGCTAACCAAGCTTCTTATTTCTTGCCAAAGCTTTGTGGGTGTGGCCAAAGTCCAATGAGATTTTGTTCGGGATCCGATTATTGTTCTAGTTCTTATACACAATAATGCACAAGAGATCTAGTCATATTTGACTCAAAAAATGCTAATCAAGCTTCTTATTTCTTCTTCTCAAAGCTTTGTGGGTGTGCCCGAAGTCCTATGAGGTTTTGTTTTTGGAGCTTTTAAACAGAGAAACTCTACTTTACCTTCCAAGATACGGTTGCTGGTCTAGTTTTTATACTCGATTATACACAAGAGATCTTGTCATATTTGACTCTAACAACGCTAACCATGTTGCCTATAGCTTTTAAAAGCTTTGTGGGTGTGGCCGAAGTCCTATGAGTTTTCGTTTTTCGAGCTTCTAAACGAAGAAACAATACTTTAGATTTCGGGATCTGCTTGTAATTCTAGTTCTTATACCCAATCATACACACGAAATCTAGGTATATTTGACTCCAAAAACGCTAACCAAGATTCTTATTTCTTCTCAAAGCTGTAAGGGTATGGCCGAAATCCTTTGAGTTTTCGTTTTGGAGCTTCTAAATGGAGAAATACTACTTTAGCTTTCGGGATCCGGTTGCGGTTCTAATTTTTATACCCAATCATACACACGAGATCTAGGTATATTTGACTCCAAAAAAGCTAACCAAGCTTTTTATTTCTTCTCAAAGATTTGTGGGTGTGGCCAAAGTTCTATGAGTTTTTGTTTTTGAAACTTCTAAACAGAGAAACAATACTTTAGCTTTTGGGATCCGATTATTGTTCTAGTTCTTATACACAATAATGCCCAAGAGATCTAGTCATATTTGACTCCAAAAAAGCTAACAAAGCTTCTGATTGCTTCTTAAAGCTTTGTGGGTGTAGCCGAAGTCTTATGAGTTTTCGTTTTAGGAGCTTCTAAACAGAGAAACACTACTTAGCTTCCGGGATCCGTTTGCGGTTCAAGTTCTTATACTCTATTATACACAAGAGATATAGTCATATTTGAATCCAAAAACGCTACCCAAGCTTCTTATTGCTTCTCAAAGCTTTGTGGGTTTGGCCAAAGTCCTATGAGTTTTTGTTTTTGAAACTTGTAAACAGAGAAACACTACTTTAGATTTCGGGATCTGATTGTTGTTCTAGTTCTTATACACAATAATGCTCAAGAGATCTAGTCATATTTGACTCTAAACATGCTAACAGTGCCGGCTCAATTAGGGGGGCGAGCGGTGCGACGGCCAGGGGTCCAATCCCGTGCTCCAATAATTAAGGGGCCCATTTTAATATTTTTTTTTTATAAAAGTATTAAAAATTTAAATTACAACATAAAAATAAAATTTAGAAGGACCCATAATTTTTTTTTATTATTGTTTTTAGTTTTAATAATTAACTTTTTAATAAAAATATCATACAATTTTTTTATATAATACAAAGAACACAAAAAAAAAAATTTCTAAGGGCCTAAAATTTTTTTTGCCCTAGGGCCTATAAAACTGTTAAGCCGGCACTGCATGCTAACAAGCTTCATATTGCTTCTCAAAGCGTTGTGGGTGTGGCCCAAGTCCTATGAGTTTTTGTTATGGAGCTTCTAAATGGAGAAACAATACTTTAGGTTTCAAGATCCGGTTACAGTTGTAGTTCTTATACCTAATCATACACACGAGATCTCGGTATATTTGACTCCAAAAATGCTAACCAAGTTTCTAATTGCTTCTCAAAGCTTTGTGAGTGTGGCCAAAGTCCTATGAGTTTTTGTTTTTGGAGCTTCTATATGGAGAAACACTACTTTAGCTTTCAAGATCCGGTTGAGGTTCTAGTTCTTATATCCAATCATACACACAAGAACTAGGTATATTTCACTCCAAAAATGCTAACCAAACTTCTTATTGCTTATCCAAGCTTTGTGGGTGTGGCCAAAGCCCTATAAGTTTTTGTTTTGGAGGTTCTAAAAGGAGAAATTCAACTCTACCTTCCAGGATCCGGTTGCGGTTCTAGTTCTTATACCCAATCATACACACGATATCTAGGTATATTTGACTCCAAAAATGCTAACCAAGCTTCTTATTTCTTCTCAAAGCTTTGTGGGTGTGGCCGAAGTCTTATGAGCTTTCGTTTTTGGAGCTTCTAAACAGAGAAACTCTACTTTAGCTTCTAGGATACGGTTGCAGTTCTAGTTCTTATGCTCGATTATCCACAAGAGATCTTGTCATATTTGAGTCCAACAACGCTAACCAGACTTCTTATAGCTTCTCATAGCTTTTTGGGTGTGGCCAAAGTCCTATAAGTTTTCGTTTTTGGAGCTTCTAAAACGAAGAGACAATACTTTAGATTTCGGGATCCGGTTGCAGTTTCCATTCTTATACCCAATCATACACACGAGATCTAGGTATATTTGACTCCAAAAACCCTAACCAAGCTTCGAATTTGTTCTCAAAGCTTTATGGGTGTGACTAAAGCCCTATGAGTTTTCGTTTTTGGAGCTTCTAAACGAAGAAACAATACTGTAGTCTTCGGGATCCGGTTGAAATTCTAGTTTTTATACCCAATCATACACACAAGATCTAGGTATATTTGACTCCAAAAACAATAACCAATATTCTTATTTCTTCTCAAAGCTTTAAGGTCCTTTGAGTTTTCGTTTCGGAGCTTCTAAATGGAGAAACACTACTTTAGATTTTGGGATCCGATTGCGGTTCTAGTTTTTATACCCAATCATACACACGAGATCTAGGTATATTTGACTCCAAAAACACAAACCAAGCTTCTTATTGCTTCTCCAAGCTTTGTGGGTGTGGCCAAGGTCCTATGAGTTCTTGTTTTGGAGGTTCTAAATGGAGAAACTCTATCTTAGCTTTCAGGATTTGGTTCCGGTTCTAGTTCTTATACCCAATCAAACACACGCGATCTAGGTATATTTGACTCCAAAAACGCCAATCAAGCTTCTTATTTCTTCTCAAATCTTTGTGGGTGTGGCCGAAGTCCTATGAGTTTTCGTTTTTGGATCTTCTAAACGAAGAAACAATACTTTAGCTTCCAGGATACGGTTGCAGTTCTAGTTCTTATACTCGATTATCCATAAGAGATTTTGTCATATTTGACTCCAACAACGTTAACTAGGCTTCTTATAGCTTCTCATAGCTGTTTGGGTGTGGCCGAAGTCCTATGAGTTTTCGTTTTTGGAGCTTCTAAAACGAAGAAACAATAGTTTAGATTTCGGGATCCGGTTGCAGCTCCCTTTCTTATAACCAATCATACACACGAGATCTATGTATATTTGACTCCAAAAACGATAACCAAGCTTCTAATTTCTTCTCAAAGCTTTGTGGGTGTGGCCGAAGTCCTATGAGTTTTCATTTTAGGAGCTTCTGATGAGACCACGGCCAGCACAACCGAACCACACGAACCCGAGGAGCAGCTTGTACCGAAGGAAGCACCACATGAACCCGAGGAGCAGCTTGTACCCGAGGAGCAGCTTGAACCGAAGGAAGCACTAATCGTCCCGGCGGGTCCTCTAACTCGATCAAGATCCAAAAAGCTCAATCAAGCAATCAATGGACTACTTAAGGAGCTAGACAAGAAGCAAGAAGACGTGGCCCAAATCTCCTTTGTGATGATCACGGCCGAAGGTGTTCGATAAAGGGATAAGTGTTGCTTATGCACTCTTTTTCCCTTGTCAAGTTTTGTCCCAATGGGTTTTCTTGACAAGGTTTTTAATGAGGCCTAAGTAACACTTTCAAGCCTCCCTTTATCAGCCCAATTCGTGGTCCAAGGCCCATCACTTTGCCTTGGCCCATTATCTTATTTTTATGTTCAAACTTTGCATTTAATGCCTTTGTAATTTTCTAGATACTTTGCATGAGCTTGCATGAGTGTGGACTTGTGCATGCTCGTGCATGTTCTCCTCTCTCCTCTCTTCTCCTTCATCCTCCTTCTCTTTATATTCTCCTTGTAGCTCTCATTTGCAAACCATCAAACATTTTATCAAAAATCTCTCTTTTACTTGTTTGATCCGAGAAGTGCGTAATATCTTCTCAACTTGTTTCCTTCTTAGTGTGTAATATCTAAGTTGTATTCAAGCTCGTAGTCTAAGAGATTTCCACCTCTCTTGGAAGTACAATTCGTTCCCCTTCACTCCGCTGCAACCGCTCATCCGTTTGACCGTTCATCTTCCACCTTCGATCTCGTTCTTCTTCCATTCCGCTGCATCTTTCATGTTCAAAACCAACAAAGTGTGTTCTTGGGAATAGATCCTCATCTAGGAGTCTATCATGTGGTATCAGAGCCACTTTGTTACCAGGTTTTGAAGTTCCAACTCTAAATTTTATGTTTTTTCTCGATTTCAGTTTTCTTCAGATTTCGGATCGCATCTTGTTTTAATTTTCATAATTATTTGGCATGTGATAAAATTTCGAAATCAACGGTCACGGATTCTAAAAAGAGTCTAGTATTTTCTAAAATTGTTTCTGGAATTTTGTCTGCATGATTTGATAATTTTTAGAGTCCGAAAAAGTCAAACAGTCGTGATTAGGGTTCTAGGAGAATTTGGTGGCATTTGAAGGGTCATTTTGTGTTTGTTGTGTTCAATCATTTCTATTGCAAAAAGAACTTGTTACTGGTGTGTTTGTTCTTTGTTTCTCAGGTCGCAATGTCAACAAAGGAGGAGAGATCAAGCCACAACCGCAACAAGCGCTTTGTTGAAGCCATGACCACATCAATGGAGAAAGTTTTTGATAGCCACTTAGATTCAATTCGTCAAGGGCTTCACAAGGCACGAAAAAGGAAGGAACAGGAGCTTAATCCCAAGCCACCGGACAACTCATTGGGATCAAAACCGAGCAGCCCACAGAAAATCCCTCACTCTCCCAAATCCAAATCTGTGTTTTATTCTGAATTTAAACCGACTAATGCACTCTTTAAATTTTCAGGAAAAGGAGATTACCTAGAGTGGGAGAAAAACATGGACGAGTGGTTTTCCTACAAAAACTTCTTGAGCGAGAAGAGATTCGTTTGTGCACTTAGCCACCTCACGGGAGACGCTTACAAATGGTGGTTGCAAGAAGTTGATGATCGCTTGTATTATAAGGAGCCACCTATAACTTTGTGGAGAGATCTTAAGGAACTACTAAGGAATAAGTATGCTCCTAAAGCATCAAACCGATCTCGAAAAGCCAATGTCACAGCCCAAGGGTTAGCAGTTCAAGAAAAGAAAAAAGCCTTAGTCCCATATTCGAAGAAAAATCCCATAGCAAAAGAACAATTTGAGGATGAAGTTCTGAAGATTCTCAACGCTTACAACAAACCTAAGAAAGCTAAGTGTGTTCTTACTTCTAATTCAGAAAAAGCTAAGTTTGCTCTTCCATCTAAATTTGAGAAAGATACGTGTGATCTTTTTGAGAAACCTGATTTTGTGCTTAAAAATGATCAACCTTGTGACAAACTAATCCTTTCCAAGCCGGTGCAACCGAGGAGTACTTTTTGTTTTTCACAGGTTATTGAAGAAAAATCTCAGGAAGAAGTTCAAAGAAGTTTGCCATCGATTCTTACTAGTGTGGAGCAGCAAACTATCTTTGTTCCTGAACCAATCCTTGAGTCAAATGAGCGCCATCAAAAGCACTGTAAGGAAATTGATTTGGTTACGAAAAAGCCTAATGTGTTTGTTTTGATTTCTACTCAAGATGAAAAACGATTTGGTTTGGAAAATGTGAAAGAATTTCGTGTTTCAAAATCTGTTTTTGACAAAATGATTGCAACTTTTGAAACACTCACACTTGAAAAGCTCTTTAAGCCAAAAAGTTTCATGTTTGATGAGTTTCATGAATTTAACTCTTCTTTGAGAATTTCTTTGTGTAGCAATGCATTTGAGCTGTTTAGAACTAAAACCGAAAATGCATTAGTTAAAACTGTTTATGAGTTGCATGAATCAAATCCGTTCAATGAGCTTTGCAAACTAACTTTGAAGGATTGTATTTTTGAATTCTCTATTTCAAGTATAATGCATTTGTTCTGTCCCATGAGTGCTCAAAAAGGATCAGGAGCCATGGCGAAGTATAAGTACTTAGGAGAAATGACATCAAGAAAAGGCACATTCAAGGTTCCACTCCATATCCATGACGACTTGAGGAGAGCTGAAGGTGCACTGAACATATTGACAGTCAAAGAAAAGCCGCCGGATTTGCAGCAGCCTCAATCTATCCGCAAGCAACCCAAACAAGGAACAATGAGCAAGACTGGAGAATTAACTCAAGCTGAAGCAGTTCTGGTCCACAATCGATTACCTAAAGCTGAATACAATATTGTGATCAAGGAGAAACCACCAGATGTTACAGCACCAATTAAAACCCGAGGTAATTATCTAAACTCCCAAAAACGAATGAAAGCTAATTTGTTTTCTCTTGGTGAAGGTTGTACAATTTGGAGGCCAATCAAGAAGACTAATGATCAGGAGATAAGCACTCATCATATGAGTCAATCAAGAGATCCTCGTGAAGATTATCAAAATCAACTTCGGCTAAAGCACATGGAAGAATGCATAGGCAAGCAATCAAATTTGTTTGTGAGGGCTAGTAAGAATTATGAGGGTATGCTCTCGGAGGATAAACCTATAGGACTACCACCCATACATGATGCATCTCAAAGCCACGTTTGGAGACCAGGAAATTATGTAGGACGTTCAAGTTCTACACCACACGAGATTTTGGTCTTTTTACTTCACATGTTTCCCGAGGAGCCTAAAATGGATCTTTCTTCATTGGATTCATTCCATACCTATCAATGGCGACCAGGAGAGTTTTTAGATACCTCTAGAGAGGAGGAGTTTGTCTCCAACAATGCCTTGATCCAAGAAGAACCTCCGGATCCAACACCACTTCCATTAACCGTGATGATATCAAGTATCGAACACACCGCGAACCTTATTCAGGTAAGTAACTCTTCAACTCGATTTGTTTCTCATGTTTCAAGAACTGTTACTATGAGTTTATCATATTTAGGAAACATTGAGAAAGAGTTAGATTTATTTAAAGAATATTTGGAACCAAATTCTTGTCTTAGAACACAAGTAAAACATGAACATTTCAAGGATAATGCATTGATCAAAGTTGAGCCATGTTTACTTGTTTATAGTGATTCCATGACTGTGATAACGCACTTGCTCTTTGCCAAAGCTGTTGACAATATTGCAGGTATAAAAGAAGAGCCACCGAACTTAGAAGTTTTCTTGTCCAATCTCTTTGAGAGGACTGGAATTGGAGTTGTTTTGATGCTAAAGATCGATTATCCATTCAACCAAACAAGAAGAAAAAGCGACAATTCTTATGAACTTGAGCTTCAAGGTAAGTACACCGTGAATGGTAGCTTCAACGTTTCTGATCTTCTTCCTTATTTTGCAGATAATTCGGATTTGAGGTCAAATCCTTTTCAAGTGGGAGAGGATGATGAGACCACGGCCAGCACAACCGAACCACACGAACCCGAGGAGCAGCTTGTACCGAAGGAAGCACCACATGAACCCGAGGAGCAGCTTGTACCCGAGGAGCAGCTTGAACCGAAGGAAGCACTAATCGTCCCGGCGGGTCCTCTAACTCGATCAAGATCCAAAAAGCTCAATCAAGCAATCAATGGACTACTTAAGGAGCTAGACAAGAAGCAAGAAGACGTGGCCCAAATCTCCTTTGTGATGATCACGGCCGAAGGTGTTCGATAAAGGGATAAGTGTTGCTTATGCACTCTTTTTCCCTTGTCAAGTTTTGTCCCAATGGGTTTTCTTGACAAGGTTTTTAATGAGGCCTAAGTAACACTTTCAAGCCTCCCTTTATCAGCCCAATTCGTGGTCCAAGGCCCATCACTTTGCCTTGGCCCATTATCTTATTTTTATGTTCAAACTTTGCATTTAATGCCTTTGTAATTTTCTAGATACTTTGCATGAGCTTGCATGAGTGTGGACTTGTGCATGCTCGTGCATGTTCTCCTCTCTCCTCTCTTCTCCTTCATCCTCCTTCTCTTTATATTCTCCTTGTAGCTCTCATTTGCAAACCATCAAACATTTTATCAAAAATCTCTCTTTTACTTGTTTGATCCGAGAAGTGCGTAATATCTTCTCAACTTGTTTCCTTCTTAGTGTGTAATATCTAAGTTGTATTCAAGCTCGTAGTCTAAGAGATTTCCACCTCTCTTGGAAGTACAATTCGTTCCCCTTCACTCCGCTGCAACCGCTCATCCGTTTGACCGTTCATCTTCCACCTTCGATCTCGTTCTTCTTCCATTCCGCTGCATCTTTCATGTTCAAAACCAACAAAGTGTGTTCTTGGGAATAGATCCTCATCTAGGAGTCTATCAGCTTCTAAACAGAGAAACACTACTTTAGCTTCCGGGATCCGTTTGCGGTTCTAGTTCTTATACTCTATTATACACAAGAGATATAGTCATATTTGAATCCAAAAACGCTACCCAAGCTTCTTATGGCTTCTCAAAGCTTTGTGGGTGTGGCCAAAGTCCTATGAGTTTTTGTTTTTGAAAGTTTTAAACAGAGAAACACTACTTTAGATTTCGGGATCCGATTGTTGTTCTAGTTCTTATACACAATAATGCTCAAGAGATCTAGTCATATTTGACTCTAAACATGCTAACAAGCTTCATATTGCTTCTCAAAGCGTTGTGGGTGTGGCCCAAGTCCTATGAGTTTTTGTTATGGAGCTTCTAAATGGAGAAACAATAGTTTAGGTTTCAAGATCCGGTTACAGTTGTAGTTCTTATACCTAATCATACACACGAGATCTCGGTATATTTGACTCTAAAAATGCTAACCAAGTTTCTAATTGCTTCTCAAAGCTTTGTGAGTGTGGCCAAAGTCCTATGAGTTTTTGTTTTTGGAGCTTCTATATGGAGAATCACTACTTTAGCTTTCAAGATCCGGTTGAGGTTCTAGTTCTTATATCCAATCATACACACGAGAACTAGGTATATTTGACTCCAAAAATGCTAACCAAACTTCTTATTGCTTATCCAAGCTTTGTGGGTGTGGCCAAAGCCCTATAAGTTTTTGTTTTGGAGGTTCTAAAAGGAGAAATTCAACTCTACCTTCCAGGATCCGGTTGCGGTTCTAGTTCTTATACCCAATCATACACACGAGATCTAGGTATATTTGACTCCAAAAATGCTAACCAAGCTTCTTATTTATTCTCAAAGCTTTGTGGGTGTGGCCGAAGTCTTATGAGCTTTCGTTTTTGGAGCTTCTAAACAGAGAAACTCTACATTAGCTTCTAGGATACGGTTGCAGTTCTAGTTCTTATGCTCGATTATCCACAAGAGATCTTGTCATATTTGAGTCCAACAACGCTAACCAGACTTCTTATAGCTTCTCATAGCTTTTTGGGTGTGGCCAAAGTCCTATAATTTTTCGTTTTTGGAGCTTCTAAAACAAAGAAACAATACTTTAGATTTCGGGATCCGGTTGCAGTTTCCGTTCTTATACCCAATCATACACACGAGATCTAGGTATATTTGACTCCAAAAACCCTAACCAAGCTTCTAATTTGTTCTCAAAGCTTTATGGGTGTGACTAAAGCCCTATGAGTTTTCGTTTTTGGAGCTTCTAAACGAAGAGACAATACTTTAGTCTTCGGGATCCGGTTGAAATTCTAGTTTTTATACCCAATCATACACACAAGATCTAGGTATATTTGACTCCAAAAACAATAACCAATATTCTTATTTCTTCTCAAAGCTTTAAGGGTGTGGCCGAAATCCTTTTGAGTTTTCGTTTCGGAGCTTCTAAATGGAGAAACACTACTTTAGATTTTGGGATCCGATTGCGGTTCTAGTTTTTATACCCAATCATACACACGAGATCTAGGTATATTTGACTCCAAAAACACAAACCAAGCTTCTTATTGCTTCTCCAAGCTTTGTGGGTGTGGCCAAGGTCCTATGAGTTCTTGTTTTGGAGGTTCTAAATGGAGAAACTCTATTTTAGCTTTTAGGATTCGGTTGCGGTTCTAGTTCTTATACCCAATCAAACACACGAGATCTAGGTATATTTGACTCCAAAAGCGCCAATCAAGCTTCTTATTTCTTCTCAAATCTTTGTGGGTGTGGCCGAAGTCCTATGAGTTTTCGTTTTTGGATCTTCTAAACGAAGAAACAATACTTTAGCTTCCAGGATACGGTTGCAGTTCTAGTTCTTATACTCGATTATCCATAAGAGATTTTGTTATATTTGACTCCAACAACGTTAACTAGGCTTCTTATAGCTTCTCATAGCTGTTTGGGTGTGGCCGAAGTCCTATGAGTTTTCGTTTTTGGAGCTTCTAAAACGAAGAAATATTACTTTAGATTTCGGGATCCGGTTGCAGTTCCCTTTCTTATAACCAATCATACACACGAGATCTAGGTATATTTGACTCCAAAAACGCTAACCAAGCTTCTAATTTCTTCTCAAAGCTTTGTGGGTGTGGCCGAAGTCCTATGAGTTTTTGTTTTTAGATCTTCTAAACGAAGAAACAATACTTTAGATTTCGGGATCCGGTTGTAGTTCTAGTTTTTATACCCAATCATACACACGAGATCTAGGTATATTTGACTCTAAAAACGCTAGCCAAGATTCTTATTTCTTCTCAAAGCTTTAAGGGTGTGGCCGAAATCCTTTGAGTTTTCGTTTTGGAGCTTCTAAATGGAGAAACACTACTTTAGTTTTCGGGATCCGGTTGCGGTTCTAGTTTTTATACCCAATCATACAAACGAGATATAGGTATATTTGAGTGCAAAAACGCTAACCAAGCTTCTTATTTCTACTCAAAGCTTTGTGGGTGTGGCCAAAGTCCTATGAGTTTTTTTTTTTCAAACTTCTAAATGGAGAAACTCTACTTTAGCTTTCGGGATCCGGTTGCTCTTCTAGTTCTTATACCAAATCATACACACGAGATCTAGGTATATTTGACTAGAAAAACGCTAACCAAGCTTCTTATTTCTTCTCAAAGCTTTGTGGGTGTGGCCGAAGTCCTATGAGCTTTTGTTTTTGGAACTTTTAAACAGAGAAACTCTACTTTAGCTTCCAGGATACGGTTGCAGTTCTAGTTCTTATACTCGATTATCCACAAGAGATCTTGTCATATTTGACTCCAACAACGCTAACCTAGATTCTTATTTCTTCTCAAAGCTTTAAGGGTGTGGCCGAAATCCTTTTAGTTTTCGTTTTGGAGCTTCTAAATGAAGAAACACTACTTTATCTTTCGGGATCCGGTTGCGGTTCTAACTTTTATACCCAATCATACACACAAGATCGAGGTATATTTGACTCCAAAAACGCTAACCAAGCTTTTTATTTCTTCTTAAAGCTTTGTGGGTGTGGTCAAAGTCCTATGAGTTTTTGTTTTTGAAACTTCTAAATAGAGAAACACTACTTTTGCTTTCGGGATCCGATTGTTGTTCTAGTTCTTATACACAATAATGCACAAAAGATCTAGTCATATTTGACTCCAAAAATCCTAATTAAGCTTCTGATTGCTTCTTAAAGCTTTGTGGGTGTAGCCGAAGTCCTATGAGTTTTCGTTGTTGGAGCTTCTAAACAGAGAAACACTACTTTATCTTCCAGGATCCAGTTGCGGTTCTAGTTCTTATACTCTATTATACACAAGCGATCTAGTCATATTTGACTCCAAAAACGCTATCCAAGCTTCTTATTGCGGGATCCGGTTGCAGTTCTAGTTCTTATACCCAATTATACACACGAGATCTAGGTATATTTGACTCCAAAAACGCTAACCAAGCTTCTTAGTGCTTCGTTACGTTTTGTGCGTGTAGTCGAAGTCCTTTCAGTTTTTGTTTTTTGAGCTTCCAAACAAAGAAACACTACTTTAGCTTTCGAGATCCAGTTGCGGTTCTAGTTCTTTTACTCAATCATACGCAAGAGATCTAGTCATATTTGACTCCAAAAACTTTAAGTTTTTGCTTCTTAAAGCTTTGTGGCTGTGGTCAAAGTCCTATGAGTTTTTGTTTTTGGAGTTTCTAGACGGAGAAACAATACTTTAGCTTTCGGGATCCAGTTGCGCTTCTAATTCTTATATGTAATCCTACACACGAATCTAGGTATATTTGACTCCAAAAACGGTAACCAAACTTCTTGTTGCTTCTCAAAGATTTGTGGGAGTGGCTGAAGTCTTATGAGTTTTTGTTTTTGGAGCTTCTAAATGGAGACACACTACTTTAGCTATCGGGATACGGTTGCGGTTCTAGTTCTTATACTCAGTCATAAACAAGAGATCTTGTAACACCCCTACCCCGTTCTAGGCCAAGGACGGAACAGGAGCGTCACGGTAGACGCCCGCAGTCAGCTAACCTAGGTTCCCGAAACAAATTCGTTTGCCCAAGTCGTCCAACCGTAGGTGTCGTTCCTCACGATCACAATACTAAGGCTTTTCAACCCGTACCGTAAACGGGAGTTGTGTTAGTCCGGACAAGACTAATAATATCATGGGAGACATGGGAGTTAAATAAAATCAGAGCTTTATTACTTAAAATCGAGTCATACATACTATACAGAAAACTATATCTTACAAAGGCAAAGAAATTGTGGATGTAGGATTCACACTCGATTGTCTTTAAGTATTTTTGTGGAGAAAAACTCTAAAATCGACAAATGAAACTAAGAATTTGAACAGGAAAGTAATCAAAAAACTAAATAACGCGAAAGAATTTGGTAAGAATAAAAAAGTAAAAAGCCTTGCGAAATTATGAAAGGAAAAGTATGTTAAAGTAATCACATAAGTTACATTTTGACCGAAACGGCTTGAATTTGAATCTTGTCTTGGGCTTCGCGTGGGCCTTCCGAACTCTTTCTTGCTGACTCCGAACTCCCGTGCCTTGATGCTACCGCGAGCCTTGAATAATATTCTCCTCGCTTCGGTCTTTCTCTATGCGAACTGTATGTTGAATAAGAGCGAACTCCGTACTGGTAAAGATCGAACTCCTTTAATAAACTAAATCGAACTCCCAACCGGTCAAGTTCAATAATGTATCTAGAAATCCAAGAGAATTATTGTGTAGTAATGACGTGGACAGATCCAAGTGGATCCTACCGAAAGTGTGTGGGATCCGACCCCAACATTTAGCCCCCCAAGTCTTGCGAGCTGAGTGCTCGGCTTGGAAGACTTAAGTAAATAGTAATTAATGACTCGAGATCTTTAACACTCTGGAATTTCTCCATGTTTTACGCTGTTACGCCGATCTCGGATAATCAGATGATTTGATTTCCCTGACAATCGTCATCATTAATTTCCTAATTTTATATTAATACTACGGGAAAAACTGTCCCACTTCCCAATACTTTCGTGGCGGTTTCCCATCATACTTTAGGGTTCTAAGAGGTAGAATTTCTTTTCCATCTTATCTTCTTTACTTAGAGAACTTTCATTCTTATTACAGAAGTCATTGTTTCTTTTCGGTAAAAAATCCCTTTTGTAAAATGTCGAACCTTTCTTCCGAATTTTGCGAGTATGAAGTTGATGACCTCGAAACTCTCATGGGCGATGGATCCGAACCTCAAATCCATACCGGAGACGAGTTTGATCTTCACCCTCAGAGTGAATCAACTGTCGATTCTCTCGACGATCTTCGCAGACTATGTCACATCCCTCCTGAGGTTGAGATGATAGTTCCGGAGCCCTTCGAGTCTCCTGAATTGGGGCGAGAAGGTTATTGCTGTGCCTATGAAATTTATTTCAAAGGATGCGGCTTATTCTTTCCCCTTCCCGAGATACTTCTCACCTACCTCAACCATCTGGGAATTGCCTTCTCTCAGATGTCGCCCAACATGCTCAGTATCTTTTGTGTACCTTTACTGTTGCGGCGGAGGCTGGCTACTCGCTGGGACTTTGCAAACTCTTGGAGCTTTTCCAGGCTCGCGAGTCCCGAACTTCTGGGTATTATGCCCTTTATCCGATCGCGGATCGGAGTCTTATTGATAGCTTGCCCTTAAAGGACAACGCCTGGAGGAAGTTTTGGTTCTTCTTCCGCATAAATAGCTTTACTACTCAAAGTTCTTCTGAACTCCTTCGAGTCAACTGGTCATTGAATTTGGGTAGAAACTAGGACATAATTGAATAGATTTCTTATGCTATTTCAAACTGCGTTTTAATATTTCGATATTTTCTTGCAGGTCCCCAAATTCGACCGGCCCCATCCATCGATTTTCTCAATTTCTACAAGGCCGTCTTGGAGAGGCCAGTTAATTGGAATTCCTTTACTTTGGAAAGGATTCACGGTGCCGGATTTTCTGTTAGAATGGGCCTTACTAACCTCGTCAACCCTCCTCCTGCTGGGATTGATCTCTCGAGTCTGAATGCTCGAGACAGGAGAAAATTCAAAGAAGCAAACAAGAAGATCAAGGATCAGATTTCTCTAGTCGGGAGAGACAAGAAAAACGCAACTTCCACCGGAGACGATAAGGTCTATCGAAAAACTCTCCTGGTTGACGATGGATCCCTTGAAGGTTCAAAGTCAATGGCGGTTGCTGTGAGCAATGCTTCTCCCTCCATCCCAGCAGCAGACAACGTGGCTGCTGCTACCGTTGAGGAGGAAGGCCTTGCAAGTGATTCTTCTCTCATGAAGAAAAGGAAGGCCGAATAACTTGAACCCCTGCCCCAGGGACGTCCCAAGAGCACAAGGAAGGGCAGAGGCGCTCCTTCGAATCTGCCAATTCCTGAGCCTGCTGAAGCTCAGGATGCAAATCCTGATTCAGGAACTGTTTCGAAGGAACCGCTGGGCTCAGGGATGCTACCCCCTAGACGCCCCCGAGGCAATACTTCTAGGGTTCGATCATCTCCGAGCTCAGGATTGGTTGCTAGAGCTTCGTCTCAAGCAGGTAACCTTTAACTATCATTTTGTTGTTTGAGATTAATAGATTCTTTTTCCAAAGAAAACTCAATTCTCACACGACTAACTTTATTCCAGACAAAGAGAAGATCGGGAATATGTTTAGGTGCTTCCACACCCGTGCTGGGAAAAAGCTTCCATCCTTTGATTGGTGGAAACCTAATGTTAAGAGGATGTACATCAGTCACTCATTCCATTCTTCCCAGGTTTGACTACTTGCATCCTTAGGCAACTGATTTCGATTCATTCATTTTTTTTTTTTAAACGAATCTTCTTTTATTAGGCAACTCTGGACGTGAATGGCATTGTCAACTTTTACGAAGAGGAACTTGCCAAAGTTTCCAAGAAAGTTGCCGCCGCTGAAGGAGAGATTGAGAAACTGTAATCTTCCAATCGGCTTGTGCAGGAGACTGCTGGCCTTGACTCGGTTCGCCGGGAGGAAATCGAGAAACTCGAAAGATCCGGCGAGGAGACAAGGAAGACCTTGATTGAGACAGAGCAAAAGCTAGAGACTGCCCTTGCTGATCATAACTTCGCTAAAGGCGAGATTGAGCTTATGAGATCGGAGCTTAACAAGGTTAAAGCAGCTGCTGAGGAGCTCGAACGTAAGAAAGAGTCTCTTTCCGAACTGAAAGATCGTGATGTTCGTAAAATATCTTATGATGCTCGGAAGGAGGTTAAAGGAGCTGGGCAAAAGTTTCTTCTCGCTGTGCAGGAATTTATCGCTGCAGACAAAGCTTGGAACAAGCTTAACTCCGAACGCGATGAAATGAAAAGCAACCTCGATTTGATCAAAGAAATAGAGGATGGAAAAGTCGATTTGGCTGAAGAGAAAGAGACGGTTGGTGCCGAGCTAGCTGAGACTGAAGCTAAGCTAAATACCGCTCCTCAGCCATATTTGAATTTGCAGCAGTTTGCTTCTGAGTTCGCTGATTCCCTCCCGTTGACTGAACCAAATATTGGTTCGTCTTTGGACGAGATGATGTTAACCGGTTCTCCTAGCGCTCATTTTAATGAGTTCGGAACCAAAGTTGACAGAATCTCCTCGGGACGAGCTCATGAGCCCTCTGATCAGGGATTTGTCACCTCCTCGATTATGGGAGATGAAGTTGAATTGAGGAATGAAACTCCTCAAGACATTAGCTCGCTTAATCCTGAAGTGGTTCTCGCGACTCAAGACGACGACGTCGGGGGTGCTCTTGTCTCAAGTCAAGCAAGAGAGGAAGGCGGTTCGCCTGTGAATGAATGATGGTGATTGCATTCACCTTATGTGGGGGATTGTCCCTTTAATTTTCAAGACATGAAATTTGCCTTGTTGGCCACGGGGCCGTTTTATTACTTTTAAGTTTTTCTTTGCCCAAGGGGGCTTTTATTATTATTTTGAATAAATTTCCCAAGGGGGTTTAATTAAAATTTCTTTAGGAAGAAATATTTAATTTTGGTGGAAACCATCGATTTTACCTAGAGGGTTTGCAAAGTCCTCCTAACCGAAATGGTTTAAGATTATAGGAGAGATAGGCTGATCAAACCTACTTGCCTTTTTTAAAGAAAAAACCTTGGAATTTTTCCTCGGTCTCTCGGTTGCGAGGTTAGAGCTCGGCTTACTAGAACACTTTGCGATACTTCGAATGTGTTCGATTTTAGAGAAATTTCCAGTGAGAACTATCCGTTATCTCTAAGGAGATAAAAAGGTGTGATACCATTTATTGATTGACTTCGAATTTCGAGCTCGAAATTGAGTTTTGCCTACTAGGTGTTAAGTGACAGTTGATTGACCTATATTTCGTAGGTCTTGTTTGTGCATGCACGCAAAAATTGAAAGACAGTAACTGTCAAATCAATGGATTGACGTTCAACTTTCTTTTCAATAAATACTCGAGTGAATGTCCTTACATATTTTTTTCTATATAAGGAGAGTCGGGTTTTGGAAATTTTCCAATAAACGTTTTTATTTATAAGGAACTTTACAGCTCCTTTTTTTTTTTAGATCTTTCGATGGCTTCTTCTCAGGGCGAACCTTCTGATTCCAATCCACCACGATTCTCTTCGGCTGAAACTCTGTTTCCACCAGGGGATGGATTCACCCCCCAAGGGGTAGCCATTCCTTGTCTCCTTCCTCCCATGTCTAGGGAGGAAAAGATCGAGTGCCATGAATTCATGGAACATGTTTGGCCTCTATACAAGTTGTTTTTAAGGTTTTACCCGATAAATTCGTAATGCATCTGTTTTTTGCAGATCACTGAAAAGTATGTTTTCCTCTGCTCTGAAAGGCAACGCCTTGGAAGGAAACGTCGTGTCCTTGAGGAGAGAATTGCTAGGACTGAGAGGAAAATCCGAAGTTTGGAGTCGGACGTTCATAACTGGGAGAGGAGGGGATTTGACTCTATCGCTCGCATTCCCAGCTGTCTTCGAGAACACATCAGGTTTCTGAAGAAGCATTGGGACATCTACCAAAGGAGCCTCGAGCCCGCCGAGCGTGAGAGCGGTTCGTCATCCGACGAAGTCCCTTCTACGAACCCTCCTTCTTCTTAGTTATTATTTATATATATATATTTTTTTATTTTGTAATATTCTATCGGGCTAGTTGCCCAACGATATTAATTACATTCCCTATTTCGCTTTAAATTCGCCGATTATTCAAATCTCATTTAATGCGTTTAATCTAGGGAATATAATTAGCAATTAATTTGATTACATTTTCCATGAAAATAGTAATTTCAGATTTGGGAAATCGTCAATTAATCCTCTTAAATGTAATCGAATAAATTTTCGAGTATAAAGTGGGTGTAGTTTGTCATTGAATTTCAACAACGATTCTACAAAAATGTTTGAGGAAGGAAACTCTTCAGAGGAACCTTCTGATTCATTCAAATTGATAAGTGACGATCTTCCGGGAGCACAGACATCGAGCTTGCGAAAACTGGAAAAGCGGGCGAACCAGAAAGGTCACGAATGTTGAGGAAGGGAACTAGCATTCAGGTTCCAATCATTTTAATCGAGAGACTGTCAGCCCAAGATCGTGTCAAGGCCGAGGAGTTTATCAACAAGGTATTTTCCATCCTAGTGATTTTACTCTTTTTGTTATTGCTAACTGTGTCATCTTATTTTCTTCAGCTTATCACTCGGCATGACGAGCTCGAGGACGAGAAAAAGGAGATTAGGAAGAAGAGAAGGGAACTAGGGAAGCGTTGCCTTGACATTGCTCGCGAGCTTCATTGCCTCGAAGCCCATCCTTCCGATTGGATCGAACTAGGACTTCAAGAGTACGGAAACATGCCAGGTTGCATTATGGGCATCGTTGACCTCGCAGGTCAAGGAGCAGAGTTATTCCGTAATTCAAGACCCTTCTGAATCTGAGTTTAGCTAGAAATATTTATTTATACATTGTTTGCAATGTACTCTATATTCAAGCCCAAGTATAAGAATAAGATTCCATGATTTGAAATAATATTTTAATTTTTATATTATAGCTGGACTCGTATTTAGCGAGCTGCCTACGTACCCAAAATAGGATCAAGCCAAATCGTAGTTCGAATATGTTTGCTTTAGCAATAGAACTTTTTCAAGTTGATTATGTTCCAAGGCCTTTGAACGGGGTTTCCGTCAAGGTCTTGTAAACGGTATACACCGTTTCAGATTTTTTCAGTGATTTGATAAGGGCCTTCCCAGTTAATACCGAGTTTTCCAGCGCCTTCTTCTTTTGTGTTATCGAACACTCGCCTTAAAACAAAGTCTCCTACATTTAAAGGTCTGTTTTTCAACTTTGAGTTATAGTATCGAGCGGTCAGCTGTTGATAATTCTGAAGTTGAATAAGGGATTGGTCTCGCCTTTCATCGATTGTATCGAGAACATCTTCTAATAATTTAGAATTCGACTCCTCGTTAAGTGGAGCTTCGCTCCGGCGCAAACCTGGAACATTCAGCTCGGCTGGGACTACGGCTTCCATCCCATAAACTAATGAGAATGGAGTCTCACCTGTTGCTCGCCTCGGGGTTGTTCGATAAGCCCACAACACAGGTTGCAGCTCGTCATACCATCCACCTTTTCGAGCGTTCAAGCGTTTTTTAAGATTGCTGAGAATGGTTTTGTTGGAAGCTTCCGCTTGTCCATTTCCTTGAGGATACCTCGGTGTTGAGTAGCTAAGTTTTATTCCCCAAGCGGAACAAAAATCTTCAAAGTCATTTGAAATGAATTGAGGACCATTGTCCGTTACTATTTCGTAAGGAACTCCATAGCGACAAATAATGTGTTTCCACAAAAATGTCTTTACTACGGAATCCTGTATGCTTATATAAGCTTCAGCTTCATTCCATTTGGAAAAATAGTCCGTTAGAACTAATAAGTACTGGACGCCTCGTGTTGAACGATGCATCGGACCGACTATATCCATTGACCACCTCATGAAGGGGTATGGAGCGGATATAGATGATAGAATTTCAGATGGCTGGTGAATAAGGGGAGCGTGCATCTGACATTTTTTACACCGTTTGGCGTAATCGATGCAGTCTGAAATCATAGTTGGCCAGAAATATCCTAACCGCTTGATTTTGAAAGCCATTGCTCGTCCTGAGGAATCACTACCACAAAGCCCTTCGTGGACCTCGCTTGTCACTATTTCAACTTCGGGTCTGAATATACATAAAAGATACGGATCACTGATGCCTCGCTTGTATAATGACTCTTTAATTATACAATACTTAGCGCTGATGATTTTTAATTTGCGAGCTTGCCATTTGTTCGATGGTAGTTCTTCATTAAGAATGAAATTTTTGATGGGTACCCTCCAGTCAGCCCCCCAATCATTAGCGGAAGTATTATCTTTGAGTATAAACTTCCTTGGTTCGGGTTCGGAGGGAATATCAGGATCTTCGATTGTCTCCTGAACCTTCATATCCACTGGAAGTGACTGTTCGGTTTGGGACGGTTCTTTAATGGGAACCTCTTGATCCTTTGATTTTCTTCTTGGCTTTCTTTTAGGAAGTTCCAGTGGTGGATTAAGTTCGTCATCTTGAGACTTTATTCGTGATATGGTGACGACAAGCGAACTACTTTCATTTCCGGAACTTGTTTTTGGAGTTTCGAAGTGTTCGGCCTCCAAACTGTTATCGTTTTCTGTTTCTTCAACCGAAATACTTCGCTAAGAAATACATTCAACTGGGATTACTCGTTTGAGTTCAGGATCTGAGGTAGAAGCTAGGGCAGCCAAAGCGTCTGCCGAAGTGTTTTCTCCTCTAGGTATTCGAACTAATTCGAATTCTTTGAATTTTCCGGCTAACTTTTTGACAGCCGAAAGGTAAGCTTCCATTCGAGGAGCCTTAGCTTCGTAATCTCCAGCGAACTGGTTTACAACTAGCTGAGAATCGCAATAAGCTATTATTTTTTCTGCTCCAATTGCAAGAGCAAGCCGAAGTCCTGCTAAAAGAGCTTCGTATTCTGCTTCATTGTTCGAAGCTGGAAACATTAATCGAAATGATTGCTCGATTATTTCCTTTGTCGGAGTTTCGAGCCTAATACCGATTCCGGATTCTTGTTTAGAAGAAGAGCCATCTACATGTAATTTCCATGTGGAGTCCGTTTCAACAAAGATTCCATCATCTAATGGTAGTTCGGTTAGAAAATCAGCTAGAACTTGTGCTTTTGTGCTAGTTCTGCTTTTGTATTCTATATCGTACTCACTAAGTTCGATTGCCCACTTTGCCAATCTTCCAGACTGACTTGGACCGCGAAGAATTGAGCGAAGTGGATGAGAAGTTAAAACTTCTATCGGATGAGATTGGAAATAAGGTCGGAGTTTTCTAGCAGATATGACTACTGCTAAGGCTAATTTTTCCATCATGGTATATCTCGTTTCTGGACTAGTAAGAGATTTACTTATGTAAAAAATTGGCTTTTGTTCACCTCGGTCCTCTCGAACTAACACCCCACTCACGGAATGGTTAGAGACTGAAATGTAGAGATATAGTTTTTCATCTGATTCAGGTTTTGAGAGAATCGGCGGTGTTGTTAGATAAGTTTTGAGTTGACCAAATGCTGCTTCGCATTGATCATCCCACCAAAATTTTTTGTTCCCTTTCAAAATTTGATAAAAGGGGAGACATTTATCGGTAGATTTTGATATGAAACGATTTAATGCAGCAATTCTGCCTGTCAATCGTTGGACTTCCTTAATGTTTCTTGGCGAAGGCATAGTGAGGAAAGCGTTAATCTGATTAGGATTTGCTTCTATTCCTCGTTCCGTGACTATGTACCCCAGGAATTCTCCGGAAGGCACGCCAAAGGAACATTTAGCTGGATTTAATTTCATTCCGAACTCGTTCAGAATTTTGAAACACTGCTCGAGATGTGTGATGTGCTCGGATTTCTTAAGAGATTTTACGAGCATGTCATCTATATAAACTTCCATCGTTTTGCCCAAATGTTCTGCAAACATTTTGTTAACTAAACGTTGGTATGTTGCCCCGACATTTTTTAAACCGAATGGCATAACTTTATAACAGTAGATTCCTCTATCTGTTATGAAGGATGTTTTCTCTTCGTCTTCGGGATTCATCATGATCTGATTATATCCAGAGAATGCATCCATAAATGTTAAGAGTTCGTTGAAAACGAAGACGAAGACGAAGACGAAGGTAGAGAAAACGTGCTAGCGAGTGTACCCATCTGATTGGTCAGATCGGTAGTGGTCTGAGTAAGCAAAGTAATTGCATTGCTCAAAGCTTGCAGATCAGCCATAGTTTCTTGATTTGAGAAAGAGAGATTTTGAGATTAAAGAGTTTTGCAGTAACTCCCCACAAACGGCGCCAAAATGTGGATGTAGGATTCACACTCGATTGTCTTTAAGTATTTTTGTGGAGAAAAACTCTAAAATCGACAAATGAAACTAAGAATTTGAACAGGAAAGTAATCAAGAAACTAAATAACGCGAAAGAATTTGGTAAGAATAAAAAAATAAAAAGCCTTGCGAAATTATGAAAGGAAAAGTATGTTTATATTGCTTGATAGTAAGAGGTAAAAAGATTGCTCTCCTCAAACACATGCGTTTGAGGTTGTTTATATAGAGAAAAACATGATTAATGCGGCTATTTACTACTCATAATCATATTGATCCGCATTAATCACATAAGTTACATTTTGACCGAAACGGCTTGAATTTGAATCTTGTCTTGGGCTTCGCGTGGGCCTTCCGAACTCTTTCTTGCTGACTCCGAACTCCCGTGCCTTGATGCTACCGCGAGCCTTGAATAATATTCTCCTCGCTTCGGTCTTTCTCTATGCGAACTGTATGTTGAATAAGAGCGAACTCCGTACTGGTAAAGATCGAACTCCTTTAATAAACTAAATCGAACTCCCAACCGGTCAAGTTCAATAATGTATCTAGAAATCCAAGAGGATTATTGTGTAGTAATGACGTGGACAGATCCAAGTGGATCCTACCGAAAGTGTGTGGGATCCGACCCCAACAAAATCTACACCGGTTGGCCTAACGTCCTTCGCTCCCCCAAGGTCTCCCGACTAATGGTTGCCTGTAAAACAAAAGTAGCATCTTGAGTAATCTAAGATTACTCAGTAAGTCCGGGATCTCTAAGAATAATAACCCAACCCAACCCCAAGCAGCAAGCATAATAACTCAACTATATGCAGCGGAACTACTACTAATAAGCATGCGTCTATCTACCAAGTTAAGTATGGCCTTCTAGGAATCCATGATCTCCCGAGGAAATGCTCCCCACTCCTAGACAAAAAGTCTATAAGAGATATTTCATTCCCTTGTATTACATCGTCATGTAGCGCCTGGTCGGTAGCGAACCAGCCCCGAGCCTTCGTATGCCATAACGCAACGGAGTTATACGCGACGCACAGCAAACGGGTGGGATCACATGATCCGGCTAGTACTTGTTATCTAACTAAAAAAGAAAGTATAATAGTCGGACCGCATAACGTCAATACCATCAACCAGCCGGCATAACGGTTATACGACCACGACTTATACCGTCAAGAAATTATAAACCAAGGGGTTTAACCTCACATGGCTTATCATCAACAATAAATCAAGCAATCACACAAGCTAGATCTATTAACAACGCTAACCCGGTCATACGTCTTAACGTATAACCGAGGATCTAATTAACTATACTAAGCATAATTAAGAAAATAATTAATGCTAAGCGTAATTAATAAACTTCTAACTAAATTAATTAATTAAATAAATAATTAACTAATTAAATAAACTAACCACCTAATCGTGTGCTACTTCACACGCTATAGAAACTTACCTCGATTACCCGACGCCTAGACTCTACGCTCGCGGAGGCTCTCTCGGAAACTCTCGGGTTTTCTCTCGGTTTTGGAATGAAGAGAAATGAAACGGATGAGGGCTATTTATAGTGGAGGGAAGGTCGGTTTAAGCTAGGTCGGTTGGGACAAGATAGGCTCAATCGGTCTTATCCATAACTCTTTCCAAACGTTCGGATAAACATGGTCGGACTTAACCGTACGCGCAGATAGACTCGGACGATCTTATCCGCACGGAAGAGATAGGCTTAAATGTGTTTATCCACAACAAATAGACTTGAACGTTCTTATCCTCTCGTTCGTTTGCGGGGAACGTCCGTACTGACCCGTGAACTGCCGATAACTGCTCCGCTCGGCTGATTACCGTACTGTCGTCCCAAAATTAAATTTCTTCGACCATCTTCAAATTTTCTTTGATCAAAACCTTTGTATTTGTCATTGAATACCTTGGCTCAGCCCCAAAAATCATTCTCTTCGATCTTCGTCGATATCTCCTCGATAGCTACACTTCGGCCAAGTCCTAGTCTTGGTGAGGGGTATTACATTCTCCTCCCCTTAATAAAATTCGTCCTCAAATTTTTAGCTCTTGGTTGTTGTCTTCTCCTCTTGAATCTTGGTCAATGGTCTTCATTCTTCAAGTATAGCTCGCCTTTCTTATCTGTATTACTCGTCTTGGTATTGCTCCTCCCCTTTGACTCGTCTTACAACTCTCCTCCCCTTCGACCAAACTTCATTCCTCTTTCTTCCGTATATGTGCTTTCCTTTCACATAATAGTTATGGTTGGTGAACAGCCTAACATACGGATTTGCCTTTGGCCACACCACACGCCTCAACTTACCACCGAATAGAAGGGTTTAAGGGTGGTTTCCTAAACAACTAGGATTTACTCAAACTCTTCAGGGTTACTCAAAGATTCTAATCCTAACGCTCAACTTACTTGGGCAAAGCAAACAACTTAAAATAAAAGAAACAATCAACACGCAAAAACATCAAAAAATAGAGAAAGATAGAACCCATACTTACCTCCCAAAACCTGTGGGTATTGGGGTAATCTAATCCTAGGGTTTATCTTCTGGATTCGCCTTTACCTTTTGTCTTGCCATTTGCCTTCTTGTTGAACGAACCAATGGGGAAATGATCTATTTAGAAATAGATTCGTCCTCATGGTTATCACCTCTCCATCTTCGGGCAAGACACCTTCATCTAACATCCAAGGGTAAATCCTAACCCATCTACCTAATTGCTAAAGGACGTACCGGTTTCCTCATTGCCTTTGCGACTCATTTGACTAGATAAAACATTTGAAAACACGTGTTCCTTACGAGCATGCTGAACTATGCTCTGATACCACTCTTGTAACACCCCTACCCCGTTCTAGGCCAAGGATGGAACAGGAGCGTCACGGTAGACGCCCGCAGTCAGCCAACCTAGGTTCCCGAAACGAAATTGTTCGCCCAAGTCGTCCAACCGTAGGTGTTGTTCCTCACGATCACGATACTAAGGCTTTTCAACCCGTACCGTGAACGCGAGTTGTGTTAGTCCGGACAAGACTAATAATATCATGGGAAACACGGGAGTTAAATAAAATCAGAGCTTTATTACTTAAAATCGAGTCGTACATACTATACAGAAAACTATATCTTACAAAGGCAAAGAAATCTACACCGATTGGCCTAACGTCCTTCGCTCCCCTAAGGTCTCCTGACTAATGGTTGCCTGTAAAACAAAAGTAGCATCTTGAGTAATCTAAGATTACTCAGTAAGTCCGAGATCTCTAAGAATAATAACTCAACCCAACCCCAATCATCAAGCAAAACAGGCAATCATATGCAATGCAGCAATCAACTATATGCAGCGGAACCGCTACTAATAAGCATGCGTCTATCTACCAACTTAAGTAAGTAAGGCCTTCTACGAATCCATGATCTCCCGAGGAAATGCTCCCCACTCCTAGACACAAAGTCTATAAGAGATATTTCATTCCCTTGTACTACATCGTCATGTAGCGACTGGTCGGTAGCGAACCAGCTCCGAGCCTTCGTATGCCATAACGCAACGGAGTTACATGCGACGCACAACATACGGGTGGGATAATATGATCCGGCTAGTACTAGTTATCTAACTAACAAAGAAAGTATAATAGTCGGACCGCATAACGTCAATACCATCAACCAGCCGGCATAACGGTTATACGACCACGACTTATACCGTCAAGCAATTATAAACCAAGGGGTTTAACCTCACATGGCTTATCATCAACAATAAATCAAGCAATCACACAAGCTAGATCTATTAACAACGCTAACCCGATCATACGTCTTAACGTATAACCGAGGATCTAATTAACTACACTAAGCATAATTAAGAAAATAATTAATGCTAAGCGTAATTAATAAACTTCTAACTAAATTGATTAATGAAATAAATAATTAACTAACTAAATAAACTAACCACCTAATCGTGTGCTACTTCACACGCTATAGAAACTTACCTCGATTACCCGACGCCTAGACTCTACGCTCGCGGAGGCTCTCTCGGAAA
>CM032911.1:13989105-14008400 GCA_019202805.1 Arabidopsis suecica
ATCAAGAATATGGGTTAGTATTTGTGCTCTTCTAGTCATATTTGACTCCAAAAACACTAACCAAGCTTCTTATTGCTTCTCAAATCTTTGTGGGTGTGGCCGACGTCTATGAGTTTTTCTGTTTGGAGCTTCTAAATGGAAAAACACTACTTTAGCTTTTGGGATCCGGTTGCGGCTCTAGTTCTTAAACCCAATCATAAACACGAGATCTAGTCATATTTGACTCCAAAAACACTAACCAAGCTTCTTATTGCTTCTCAAATCTTTGTTGATGTGGCCGAAGTCCTATGAGTTTTCGGTTTTGGAGCTTCTAAACGGAAAAAACACTACTTAGCTTTTGGGATCCGGTTGCGGTTCTAGTTCTTAAACACAATCTTAAACAGGAGATCTAGTCATATTTGACTCCAAAAACACTAACCAAGCTTCTTATTGCTTCTCAAATCTTTGTGGGTGTGGCCGAAGTCCTATTAGTTTTTCGGTTTTGGAGCTTCTAAACGGAAAACACACTACTTTAGCTTTTGGGATCCGGTTGCGGTTCTAGTTCTTAAACCCAATCTAAACAGAAGATCTAGTCATATTTGACTCCAAAAACACTATCCAAGCTTCTTATTGCTTCTCAAATCTTTGTGGGTGTGGCCGAAGTCCTATTAGTTTTCGGTTTTGGAGCTTCTAAACGGAAACACACTACTTTAGCTTTTGGGATCCGGTTGCGGTTCCAGTTCTTATACCCAATCATAAACACGAGATCTAGTCATATTTGACTCCAAAAAACACTAACCAAGCTTCTTATTACTTCTCAAATCTTTGTTGGTGTGGCCGAAGTCCTATGAGTTTTCTGTTTTGGAGCTTCTAAACGGAAAAACACTACTTTAGCTTTTGGGATCCGGTTGCGGTTCTAGTTCTTATACCCAATCATAAACACGAGATCTAGTCATATTTGACTCCAAAAACACTAACCAAGCTTCTTATTGCTTCTCAAATCTTTGTGGGTGTGGCCAAAGTCCTATGAGTTTTCGGTTTTGGAGCTTCTAAACGGAAAAACACTACTTTAGCTTTTGGGATCCGGTTGCGGTTCTAGTTCTTAAACCCAATCTTAAACAGGAGATCTAGTCATATTTGACTCCAAAAACACTAACCAAGCTTCTTATTGCTTCTCAAATCTTTGTGGGTGTGGCTGAAGTCCTATTAGTTTTCGGTTTTGGAGCTTCTAAACGGAAACACACTACTTTAGCTTTTGGGATCCGGTTGCGGTTTTAGTTCTTAAACCCAATCTTAAACAGGAGATCTTGAAATATTTGACTCCAAAAACACTATCCAGGCTTCTTATTGCTTCTCAAATCTTTGTGGGTGTGGTCGAAGTCCTATTAGTTTTCGGTTTTGGAGCTTCTAAACGGAAACACACTACTTTAGCTTTTGGGATCCGGTTGCGGTTCTAGTTCTTAAACCCAATCTTAAACAGAAGATCTAGTCATATTTGACTCCAAAATCACTATCCAATCTTCTTATTGCTTCTCAAATCTTTGTGGGTGTGGCCGAAGTCCTATTAGTTTTCGGTTTTGGAGCTTCTAAACGGAAACACACTACTTTAGCTTTTGGGATCCGGTTGCGGTTCCAGTTCTTATACCCAATCATAAACACGAGATCTAGTCATATTTGACTCCAAAAACACTAACCAAGCTTCTTATTACTTCTCAAATCTTTGTTGGTGTGGCCGAAGTCCTATGAGTTTTCTGTTTTGGAGCTTCTAAACGGAAAAACACTACTTTAGCTTTTGGGATCCGGTTGCGGTTCTAGTTCTTATACCCAATCATAAACACGAGATCTAGTCATATTTGACTCCAAAAACACTAACCAAGCTTCTTATTGCTTATCAAATCTTTGTGGGTGTGGCCGAAGTCCTATGAGTTTTCGGTTTTGGAGCTTCTAAACGGAAAAACACTACTTTAGCTTTTGGATCCGGTTGCGGTTCTAGTTCTTAAACCCAATCTTAAACAGGAGATCTAGTCATATTTGACTCCAAAAACACTAACCAAGCTTCTTATTGCTTCTCAAATCTTTGTGGGTGTGGCCGAAGTCCTATTAGTTTTCGGTTTTGGAGCTTCTAAACGGAAACACACTACTTTAGCTTTTGGGATCCGGTTGCGGTTCTAGTTCTTAAACCCAATCTTAAACAGAAGATCTAGTCATATTTGACTCCAAAAACACTATCCAAGCTTCTTATTGCTTCTCAAATCTTTGTGGGTGTGGCCGAAGTCCTATTAGTTTTCGGTTTTGGAGCTTCTAAACGGAAACACACTACTTTAGCTTTTGGGATCCGGTTGCGGTTCCAGTTCTTATACCCAATCATAAACACGAGATCTAGTCATATTTGACTCCAAAAACACTAACCAAGCTTCTTATTACTTCTCAAATCTTTGTTGGTGTGGCCGAAGTCCTATGAGTTTTCTGTTTTGGAGCTTCTAAACGGAAAAACACTACTTTAGCTTTTGGGATCCGGTTGCGGTTCTAGTTCTTATACCCAATCATAAACACGAGATCTAGTCATATTTGACTCCAAAAACACTAACCAAGCTTCTTATTGCTTCTCAAATCTTTGTGGGTGTGGCCGAAGTCCTATGAGTTTTCGGTTTTGGAGCTTCTAAACGGAAAAACACTACTTTAGCTTTTGGGATCCGGTTGCGGTTCTAGTTCTTAAACCCAATCTTAAACAGGAGATCTAGTCATATTTGACTCCAAAAACACTAACCAAGCTTCTTATTGCTTCTCAAATCTTTGTGGGTGTGGCTGAAGTCCTATTAGTTTTCGGTTTTGGAGCTTCTAAACGGAAAACACACTACTTTAGCTTTTGGGATCCGGTTGCGGTTCTAGTTCTTAAACCCAATCTTAAACAGGAGATCTAGTCAATATTTGACTCCAAAAACACTATCCAAGGCTTCTTATTGCTTCTCAAATCTTTGTGGGTGTGGTCGAAGTCCTATTAGTTTTCGGTTTTGGAGCTTCTAAACGGAAACACACTACTTTAGCTTTTGGGATCCGGTTGCGGTTCTAGTTCTTAAACCCAATCTTAAACAGAAGATCTAGTCATATTTGACTCCAAAAACACTATCCAAGCTTCTTATTGCTTCTCAAATCTTTGTGGGTGTGGCCGAAGTCCTATTAGTTTTCGGTTTTGGAGCTTCTAAACGGAAACACACTACTTTAGCTTTTGGGATCCGGTTGCGGTTCCAGTTCTTATACCCAATCATAAACACGAGATCTAGTCATATTTGACTCCAAAAACACTAACCAAGCTTCTTATTACTTCTCAAATCTTTGTTGGTGTGGCCGAAGTCCTATGAGTTTTCTGTTTTGGAGCTTCTAAACGGAAAAACACTACTTTAGCTTTTGGGATCCGGTTGCGGTTCTAGTTCTTATACCCAATCATAAACACGAGATCTAGTCATATTTGACTCCAAAAACACTAACCAAGCTTCTTATTGCTTCTCAAATCTTTGTGGGTGTGGCCGAAGTCCTATGAGTTTTCGGTTTTGGAGCTTCTAAACGGAAAAACACTACTTTAGCTTTTGGATCCGGTTGCGGTTCTAGTTCTTAAACCCAATCTTAAACAGGAGATCTAGTCATATTTGACTCCAAAAACACTAACCAAGCTTCTTATTGCTTCTCAAATCTTTGTGGGTGTGGCCGAAGTCCTATTAGTTTTCGGTTTTGGAGCTTCTAAACGGAAACACACTACTTTAGCTTTTGGGATCCGGTTGCGGTTCTAGTTCTTAAACCCAATCTTAAACAGAAGATCTAGTCATATTTGACTCCAAAAACACTATCCAAGCTTCTTATTGCTTCTCAAATCTTTGTGGGTGTGGCCGAAGTCCTATTAGTTTTCGGTTTTGGAGCTTCTAAACGGAAACACACTACTTTAGCTTTTGGGATCCGGTTGCGGTTCCAGTTCTTATACCCAATCATAAACACGAGATCTAGTCATATTTGACTCCAAAAACACTAACCAAGCTTCTTATTGCTTCTCAAATCTTTGTTGGTGTGGCCGAAGTCCTATGAGTTTTCTGTTTTGGAGCTTCTAAACGGAAAAACACTACTTTAGCTTTTGGGATCCGGTTGCGGTTCTAGTTCTTATACCCAATCATAAACACGAGATCTAGTCATATTTGACTCCAAAAACACTAACCAAGCTTCTTATTGCTTCTCAAATCTTTGTGGGTGTGGCCGAAGTCCTATGAGTTTTCGGTTTTGGAGCTTCTAAACGGAAAAACACTACTTTAGCTTTGGGATCCGGTTGCGGTTCTAGTTCTTAAACCCAATCTTAAACAGGAGATCTAGTCATATTTGACTCCAAAAACACTAACCAAGCTTCTTATTGCTTCTCAAATCTTTGTGGGTGTGGCCGAAGTCCTATTAGTTTTCGGTTTTGGAGCTTCTAAACGGAAACACACTACTTTAGCTTTTGGGATCCGGTTGCGGTTCTAGTTCTTAAACCCAATCTTAAACAGAAGATCTAGTCATATTTGACTCCAAAAACACTATCCAAGCTTCTTATTGCTTCTCAAATCTTTGTGGGTGTGGCCGAAGTCCTATTAGTTTTCGGTTTTGGAGCTTCTAAAAGGAAACACACTACTTTAGCTTTTGGGATCCGGTTGCGGTTCCAGTTCTTATACCCAATCATAAACACGAGATCTAGTCATATTTGACTCCAAAAACACTAACCAAGCTTCTTATTACTTCTCAAATCTTTGTTGGTGTGGCCGAAGTCCTATGAGTTTTCTGTTTTGGAGCTTCTAAACGGAAAAACACTACTTTTGCTTTTGGGATCCGGTTGCGGTTCTAGTTCTTAAACCCAATCATAAACACGAGATCTAGTCATATTTGACTCCAAAAACACTAAACAAGCTTCTTATTTCTTCTCAAATCTTTGTGGGTGTGGCCGAAGTCCTATGAGTTTTCGGTTTTGGAGCTTCTAAACGGAAAAACACTACTTTAGCTTTTGGGATCCGGTTGCGGTTCTAGTTCTTAAACCCAATCTTAAACAGGAGATCTAGTCATATTTGACTCCAAAAACACTAACCAAGCTTCTTATTGCTTCTCATATCTTTGTGGGTGTGGCCGAAGTCCTATTAGTTTTCGGTTTTGGAGCTTCTAAACGGAAACACACTACTTTAGCTTTTGGGATCCGGTTGCGGTTCCAGTTCTTATACCCAATCATAAACACGAGATCTAGTCATATTTGACTCCAAAAACACAAACCAAGCTTCTTATTGCTTCTCAAATCTTTGTTGGTGTGGCCGAAGTCCTATGAGTTTTCGGTTTTGGAGCTTCTAAACGGAAACACACTACTTTAGCTTTTGGGATCCGGTTGCGGTTCCAGTTCTTATACCCAATCATAAACACGAGATCTAGTCATATTTGACTCCAAAAACACTAACCAAGCTTCTTATTGCTTTTCAAATCTTTGTTGGTGTGGCCGAAGTCTTATGAGTTTTCGGTTTTGGAGCTTCTAAACGGAAAAACACTACTTTAGCTTTTGGGATCCGGTTGCGGTTCTAGTTCTTAAACCCAATCTTAAACAAGAGATCTAGTCATATTTGACTCCTAAAACACTAACCAAGCTTCTTATTGCTTCTCATATCTTTGTGAGTGTGGCCGAAATCCTATTAGTTTTCGGTTTTGGAGTTTCTAAACGGAAACACACTACTTTAGCTTTTGGGATCCGGTTGCGGTTCCAGTTCTTATACCCAATCATAAACACGAGATCTAGTCATATTTGACTCCAAAAACACTAACCAAGCTTCTTATTGCTTCTCAAATCTTTGTTGGTGTGGCCGAAGTCCTATGAGTTTTCTGTTTTGGAGCTTCTAAACGGAAAAACACTACTTTAGCTTTTGGGATCCGGTTGCGGTTCTAGTTCTTAAACCCAATCTTAAACAGGAGATCTAGTCATATTTGACTCTAAAAACACTATCCAAGCTTCTTATTGCTTCTCAAAACTTTGTGGGTGTGGCCGAAGTCCTATTAGTTTTCGGTTATGGAGCTTCTAAACGGAAACACACTACTTTAGCTTTTGGTATCCGGTTGCGGTTCCAGTTCTTATACCCAATCATAAACACGAGATCTAGTCATATTTGACTCCAAAAACACTAACCAAGCTTCTTTTTGCTTCTCAAATCTTTGTTGGGGTGGCCGAAGTCCTATGAGTTTTCTGTTTTGGAGCTTCTAAACGGAAAAACACTACTTTAGCTTTTGGGATCCGGTTGCAGTTCTAGTTTTTAAACCCAATCTTAAACAGGAGATCTAGTCATATTTGACTCCAAAAACACTATCCAAACTTCTTATTGCTTCTCAAATCTTTGTGGGTGTGGCCGAAGTCCTATTAGTTTTCGGTTTTGGAGCTTCTAAACGGAAACACACTACTTTAGCTTTTGGGATCCGGTTGCGGTTCCAGTTCTTATACCCAATCATAAACACGAGATCTAGTCATATTTGACTCCAAAAACACTAACCAAGCTTCTTATTGCTTCTCAAATCTTTGTTGGTGTGGCCGAAGTCCTATGAGTTTTCTGTTTTGGAGCTTCTAAACGGAAAAACACTACTTTAGCTTTTGGGATCCGGTTGCAGTTCTAGTTCTTAAACCCAATCTTAAACAGGAGATCTAGTCATATTTGACTCCAAAAACACTATCCAAGCTTCTTATTGCTTCTCAAATCTTTGTGGGTGTGGCCGAAGTCCTATTAGTTTTCGGTTTTGGAGCTTCTAAACGGAAACACACTACTTTAGCTTTTGGGATCCGGTTGCGGTTCCAGTTCTTATACCCAATCATAAACACGAGATCTAGTCATATTTGACTCCAAAAACACTAACCAAGCTTCTTATTGCTTCTCAAATCTTTGTTGGTGTGGCCGAAGTCCTATGAGTTTTCTGTTTTGGAGCTTCTAAACGGAAAAACACTACTTTAGCTTTTGGGATCCGGTTGCGGCTCTAGTTCTAAAACCCAATCATAAACACGAGATCTAGTCATATTTGACTCCAAAAACACTAACGAAGCTTCTTATTGCTTCTCAAATCTTTGTTGGTGTGGCCGAAGTCCTATGAGTTTTCTGTTTTGGAGCTTCTAAACGGAAAAACACTACTTTAGCTTTTGGGATTCGGTTGCGGCTCTAGTTCTTAAACCCAATCATAAACACGAGATCTAGTCATATTTGACTCCAAAAACACTAACCAAGCTTCTTATTGCTTCTCAAATCTTTGTTGGTGTGGCCGAAGTCCTATGAGTTTTCGGTTTTGGAGCTTCTAAACGGAAACACACTACTTTAGCTTTTGGGATCCGGTTGCGGTTCCAGTTCTTATACCCAATCATAAACACGAGATCTAGTCATATTTGACTCCAAAAACACTAACCAAGCTTCTTATTGCTTCTCAAATCTTTGTGGGTGTGGCCGACGTCCTATGAGTTTTCTGTTTTGGATCTTCTAAACGGAAAAACACTACTTTAGCTTTTGGGATCCGGTTACGGCTCTAGTTCTTAAACCCAATCATAAACACGAGATCTAGTCATATTTGACTCCAAAAACACTAACGAAGCTTCTTATTGCTTCTCAAATCTTTGTTGGTGTGGCCGAAGTCCTATGAGTTTTCTGTTTTGGAGCTTCTAAACGGAAAAAACACTACTTTAGCTTTTGGGATCCGGTTGCAGTTCTAGTTCTTAAACCCAATCTTAAACAGGAGATCTAGTCATATTTGACTCCAAAAACACTATCCAAGCTTCTTATTGCTACTCAAATCTTTGTGGGTGTGGCCGAAGTCCTATTAGTTTTCGGTTTTGGAGCTTCTAAACGGAAACACACTACTTTAGCTTTTGGGATCCGGTTGCGGTTCCAGTTCTTATACCCAATCATAAACACGAGATCTAGTCATATTTGACTCCAAAAACACTAACCAAGCTTCTTATTGCTTCTCAAATCTTTGTTGGTGTGGCCGAAGTCCTATGAGTTTTCTGTTTTGGAGCTTCTAAACGGAAAAACACTACTTTAGCTTTTGGGATCCGGTTGCAGTTCTAGTTCTTAAACCCAATCTTAAACAGGAGATCTAGTCATATTTGACTCCAAAAACACTATCCAAGCTTCTTATTGCTTCTCAAATCTTTGTGGGTGTGGCCGAAGTCCTATTAGTTTTCGGTTTTGGAGCTTCTAAACGGAAACACACTACTTTAGCTTTTGGGATCCGGTTGCGGTTCCAGTTCTTATACCCAATCATAAACACGAGATCTAGTCATATTTGACTCCAAAAACACTAACCAAGCTTCTTATTGCTTCTCAAATCTTTGTTGGTGTGGCCGAAGTCCTATGAGTTTTCTGTTTTGGAGCTTCTAAACGGAAAAACACTACTTTAGCTTTTGGGATCCGGTTGCGGCTCTAGTTCTTAAACCCAATCATAAACACGAGATCTAGTCATATTTGACTCCAAAAACACTAACGAAGCTTCTTATTGCTTCTCAAATCTTTGTTGGTGTGGCCGAAGTCCTATGAGTTTTCTGTTTTGGAGCTTCTAAACGGAAAAACACTACTTTAGCTTTTGGGATTCGGTTGCGGCTCTAGTTCTTAAATGATAGTAGGTTTTTTTTTCTCTAACAAGTATCAATTCCTAATACACATGCCATTGTAGTATATTAGGTTGTCAATCCAATCTCAGTGTGACTGCAAGCATTCAAGATATGAAACAGAAAGCAAATAAGTCAAGCCAATTATGAAAGGGTTTTGTGTGTTTCTATTGATCCTAAGCAACCAATTTAACATGCAAATACCAAATTCGAAAGCATAAGAAAGAGAACTAAATAGCAAGTAAACAAGAACAAGAAGTAAACTAAAGACCAGAAACTATCATGCATAAGCTTTGGAAAAGAAACTATCAACCTAACAATGCAGAGAGACGATCTAGGCCTAGCAGGTCAAGTAAGACACAAAAGCTAACAGAAACAAGATTCAAGCAATCAATAGAGATAAAGGGTCCTGAGGAATGGGATAATTGATTATAGCAGTCTCTTTAGTCTATCTAGGTGGTTAACAAACTCAATCAAGCTATCCCTAGACAATAGATTCAAATACAAATCAATCCACTCTCGTGACAGAGATTCTCAAGCTAAATCACTTTCATACTCAATTCTCATTGAAGAAACATAACCTAGCAGGCATTAAGATTCAATCTAATCTAGTCAATAAGCATTCTAAACATCCAATCTCTTGGGCTAGAGTATGCAAATCTCTGGAAAAGTTTGTTCAGACATTTCATCAAACACCTTTTGGGTGTGGAAATGTCTGAGATCTATTTCCAATTGATCAGAGAAGAAATAGCATTAAGATCTACTAAACCAGAAGGGAAATCAAGCAATTCTACACTTAACCACCTAAACATACTAAAGATTCCACACCTAATCTAACCCATCCTCAAGAACCCTAATCCACTACTCAAGAACACTGAAGAACATCATGCATATAAACCCAGAAAATGCTTCAAACCCAGAAATCATTAAAAAGCAAGTATGTTATAGATGAGAAGGAGATCTACAACTTTGGTGAAGAAACGAAATCCAAAATCTCAAAGGATCAAAGGGAAAAACGATTACAAAACTAGGGTTTTTAGAGAGAACGGCTCAATATCCGCTGGGTAAAGAGAATATCCCTTGAGTAATAGCGTGTACCCCTATTTATAGGAAATACTAGGTTGCCCTAATTGGCTACAAGACAAAATAGAGAGTCGGCGGAGACCGTCTCGACGTGACGTCGAGCCAGCCACGTCGAGACAGCCTTTCTTCAGAGATGGCGCCTGGACGACCCTCTCGACGTGTCGTCGAGCCAAGCACCTCGAGACAGCTCCTCCTCAGCTTCTTCACGTCCTACTCGACCTCACGTCGAGCTTGCTGGTCGAGACCAACACTTGGTGGCTTCTGAGCGCCTGCTCGACCTCCTGTCGAGTCCAACCAGTTTTTCTGCATATGTCTCCATTAAAACCACCATAATTCTTGCATCAAAGCTCTGATTCGCTTGAAATCACCTCCGTTGGAAAGGTAACTCAATTTCCTATAACTTTTATGAAGAGCTCTGAAGCTAAATCGCAATGCAAGACTTCCATCTGAGTCGATCTTTGAGGGACTTCAGACTGGCTCTGAATCATCAATTCTCTTCTTTGCATCCATTAAGTCCCAAATAAGCTCCAAATACCTGAAACACATCCAATATGCAACATGCTATGCCATGCAATGCAAATCGTACTAAGTGATGAAAATGTTATGAAAAAGGACTATTAATGCAATGAAATAGAGAGGAAACTAAGCTAAATGCATAAGAAATGTGTGCTAAAAAGAGGTAAAATACAGAGACATCAACTCCCCCAAACTTAGCTCTTGCTTGCCCTCAAGCAAACAAATAGAACCAAGCTGGAGAAGAGGTTTGAAGGTGGAGACTCAGAACCAAAACATGCATATAGAGTAAGTGAATTCAATGTCCAGGTTGCTAATTCTAGAATGCAAGGTTGACTGATCTCTACTTAAAAACATTAGCCATCTCCTTCACATCTCAACCTAACCTCTGCCTTAATCAATTCAAGCATTCAAATCAGCACATTCCCTTTAACATTGATTAAGTAGGAACCGTGAATCATACTATGCATAGGATAAGAACACATTTGGCTTAAGGGTAAAGGTCTAGAGACAAAGATGGTCCCTTAAAGATCTGGTTTAAATCGCAACAGGGGATCTCTCAAGAATGATTGAGCTTTAGTAGAAGGCTAAAGGTGAGTATCAAGTTATGCATACAAGGATAAGACCCCATCTACCCAGAATGTAACCAATATCAACCCAAATGGAGGTCCTATTTCTAATCCCAGAACATGAACTTAACTCTACCCTTTTGCATTCAAAGCATTTACAGACCTTTACTCACACCATTCCTTTCTTTTCTTTGTTTTTCTATCCTAGGAGAAGCTTTCTTACTTTGCTCTGTCTAGCGGATTAGGATACTTCAACAACTAGGGTTCCATTTTCTTTCTTCTTATAACATAAGGCTTTTTACCCCATTCTCTTTAAGCTATTACAGAACCCTTTTTCTTTACTTTATAACATTCCCAAATCCTTTACTAGACTTTTCTTACTTTAGCTACTTCTCCTTAGGACTCTTTTCCCGTTTCTTTTCTTTCAATGATGATCACAACCTTTTCTTTCTTTTAAGAACATCCCAAACCCAGAATTAAGCACCCACCTAGTCCTATCTGGTCCAGATAGCGTGAACCAGAACTACATGAGATACTATCCTTGTCGTTACAGACCTAACACTTTCTACCAAGCTCAATCGAAATAAGGCCTCACATTCACACACAAATGATAAATGGCTTGAAAGAAGGTTAAGGTTTAGGGTAGGGAATAACTGCTCCAAAGATGGGAGTCAGCTACTTGGACTAGCAAGAGTGATCAAAAGGTAAAAGAAAGTCCAAGTATTTTAAGGTATCCATGAGTTCATAGCACAATGCACAACATGATAATTATAAGTCAAAATTCAAGTTCAAATAGATAGGGAATGGCATCAGATCAAAGCGAGATTCGACTAAAAACAAGAAAGTCAAGCGTTGAATTCAAAAGATGGTGCGGTCTTACTTCAAGTTCAGTCGATTATGCATTAGAGAACTAACAACCTGGGCACTGAGTTCTACTTAGTGAATAAGCATATTTACAAGGTTGCAATCATCATAATCTCCAATGCAAATGCATGATGCAACAGCCCTAAGTGAAAACATACTAAAACAATCCTAAAATGACAATGCAAGCTATATGAACACTCTGTTTTTGTGAAATCATTTTCGAAAATTTTCAAATTTTTATGGTTTTTCTATGCCTTAGATGCAATGATGCAAAATTTGAAATAAGAAAACAAAACACAAAGTCAAATACTCCCTGAGCCCTCCCCCAAACTTAAATTACACAGTCCTCTGTGTAACAAGCATTTGGAAGAGAGTACTCAGGGCAAACCAACAGAGAAACAAAATGAAATGTGGTATATACAATGGTGAATTGGAGTTGTTACCTCATGGATGGGTGAAGAAGGAGGTAATTGACCTGCTACTGGTGGGCTTCATGGGCTAACTCGACGTCTCATCGAGCAGGTACGTCGAGTAGGGCTTCGGTTTTGGTTTGGAGTGACACCAAGGGGCAAGCTCGACTTGTAGTCGAGTAGGGCACATCGAGACAAGGCCACTCATTCTGTTTTGCGCCTTGGCTCCCGTAAAACGCTTTATCCTGAGACACTTAAGCAAAAACATCAAAAATAACAAGGAAATAACTAATATTTACAAGGATAGACATGGGACTTCCTCCCAAGTGAGCTTGTTTAAAGTCTTTAGCTTGACTTCTCACACTGAATGAGCTTAGGGTGGGTTGTAGAGAGCAAATGTGGTCTCCTCTGTCCTGCAGGTGGATGAATCATCTGGCTTAGCAGGCTCTCTTGATAAATCTGCAGTTGAGTACTCAATGGCCCTTTTCTCATAGTAAGCTTCTTGTTGATCAACTGGATAGTCTATAGACCATTCTGAAGTGATTCCACTCCCCTTTGCGCTGACCAGAGTAGACGCTTCATCATTCGGGACGTCCTTGATTTGGAGTGGTACTTGGTTGGCTATCCCATGGAGTTTCTTGATTTGATCCTTCAGCTCTCTCACAGTGCCTGTTAGCTCCCTTATGGCTTTATCCTGCCATTTGGACCTCTCCTTGAGTTCTAACCAGCCATCTTGAGCAGAATTGCTAGACTCTAGCAGCTTATCACGATGTTTGGTCGAGCTAGAGTTCTCCAGACGAGTTGTAGGCTTGCTCAAATGTATACTCGAGTCAGTTGGTTGAGCATGTGTTGAGCTTGCTTCATATGCCACCTTAACCTCTGTTTTTGACTCAATCAAGCCTTTAAAGACCTCTGACCCTGCTACTTCCTTGTGTGAATCTAGTGACTTACCACATCTCAAGGTTTCAGTGAGAAGATATCCTGCTTCACCACTCTTAGTCAAAGAAGTTTGTTGGTGATCTTCCTCAGCAACCTCCTCTAGCTGTTCATCATCTAGGCAATCCATTACCTTAACTACGAAGGTCTGTCCTTCAATTGTTGGCTTCCTCGTGGCATCATTGATGTCAAACTTCATTGTGAAATCATTTCCCAGATTAAGATCAATCTTCCCATTCTTAACATCAATGACAGCTCCAGCAGTGGCTAAGAAGGGCCTTCCTAAGATTAAAGGATCTTTTGGTTCATCCATTTCTAGCACTATGAAGTCTGTAGGGATTTCAGCATTTCCAATCTTAATAGGCAAATCTTCTAATAACCCATGAGGAAATCTGATAGACTCATCAGCCAGGATCAAGGAGATGTTGCAAGGTTTATACTTGCTGAAACCCAGTCTCTTGGCCACGGAGAGAGGCATGAGACTTTTAAAAGCACCTAGATCGCAGAGGCAGTTACTGAAGGCCAAAGTGCCTAGAGAGCAAGGTAAAGTAAACGAACCAGGATCTCCCAATTTCTTGGGAATAATCTTTGTTTGGATGATTTCACTGCACTCATGACTCTCCATAGACATCCCTTGCACTTCCTTAATTCTCTCCATTACCATGTCCTTTAGATACTTGTGAGAGTCTGGTATCAGCTTATAAGCATCAATGAGAGGCATCCTGGCTTCTAACTCTTTGATGTGCTTAGCAAACATGGTTCTGTACTTCTCAATGATGTCCCTCTTGAATCTTCCTGGGAATGGTATTTTGGGCTTGTATGGTGGTGGGATAAAAGCTTTCTTCTTACTCTTATCAACAACTGGTTCTTTGATCTGGGGGCTCTTAGCTTGATCACTAGGTGCAGCATCTTGGTCGAGCTTAGTGGTGTCATTGACTTGAGTTTCATGTTGAATGAAATCCTCCCCCTCTTGAATCTCACTGTCCTCAGTGACAGGAGCTATGCTAGGTCGAGTTTGCAGCTCTCGACCACTGCGAAGGCGAATGGAATTAACATATTCCTTCGGGTTCTGAATAGCTTTCCCGGGTAGTTGTCCAGGATGTTTAGGTGCAGAAGTAGAAGCAGCTTGGCTCTCCAGGTACTTAATCCTGGAGTTCAAAGCTTCAAACTTGATATTGAGATCATTGAAGGTGCAGTCTACTTTGTTGTGAATCTCAGCCAATTTCTTCTCTATAGCTATAGTACCAGCTGCCTGACCTTGTAGAATCTGCTGAAACATGTGCTGCATGTCTGGAGCTTGTGCAGGTGGAGCTTGTTGGGGTTGCTGTGCAAAACCGGGTGGTGGATTATGTTGTTGATAACCTCCACTAAACTGCTGCTTTGGGACAAAGCCTTGATTGTATGGAACGAATGGCTTGGACTGGTTCTGTTGTTGCTGAGGGTAAATCTGATCCTGAGGGTTTGCAACGTTCGTGCTCCGGTAAGATAGATTAGGATGAGCAGGCTTGTAGGGGTTGTAGACCATGTTGTAGCCACCTTGGTTCTGAATGTAGCTAACTTCTGCAACCTGAGTATTCTCCCCTTCTTGGAGTTGATAGTGCCCTTCTTCAGTGAAATAGTGGACTTGCTTCTGTTGACTAAGCAGAATCTGATCCAACTTATCGTTGAGAGCCTTGATATCTTTACTATGCTTCGCATCCAAATCTCCAATACCTCTGCTGGAGCGATCAAAATCTTCATTATAATTACCGTCGGACTGAGCTAAGTTCTCTATCAATTCCCAGCCTTCCTCAACATCCTTGTTCAAGAAATTCCCATTAGAGGCAGTGTCTAGCAACATTCTGATCTTTGGCAAAACTCCCCTGTAGAGTGTGCTGAGTAGTGAAGCCTTCTTGAAACCATGGTGTGGACACTGTATAGTGTAGCCTTTGAATCTCTCCCAGGCCTCACAAATGGATTCAGACTGCTTTTGGGTGAAACTGGAGATCTCATTCCTTAGACGAGCGGTTCTTGAATTGGAGAAGAACTTAGTTAAGAAGGCCTTCTTGCATTCGTCCCAAGTTGTGATGGAGCCAGCAGGTAGTGTTTTCTCCCAGTGGTGTGCTTTGTCGCCCAACGAGAAGGGAAACAGACGCAGCTTGAAACAGTCCTCACTAACACCATTTATCTTGGTTAGGCTGCAGAGCCTATCAAAATTATCCAAGTGATCCAAGGGATCTTCCAGAGGCAACCCATGAAACTTGTTACCTTGTATCATTGAGATCAATCCACTCTTGATCTCGAAATTGTTGTTCTGGACAGGAGGTGGAACGATGCCCTGTCTCTGTTGATGGTTGCGTGGTGCATCACCATCACCAATGTTTCGTGGTATACCAACTCCTTGATTATCTTGATCTTGTGGTTCCATGGCTACTGGATTGTGCTGTTCACAATCGTCGCTGACTCTACGTTCTCTCAACTCACGAGCTAACCGATCGATGTTGTCTTTGTAGCTGATGAGGTTGCTGGAGCCTTTAGAGCGAGTTTGCATGCAGAGTGGTTAGTCTCGACGTGCTGTCTCTACGTGACGTCGAGATGGTACCTGGAGCACAAAAACAAGCAGCTGAAATGAAGAGTTAGTAACCAAAGTAAAGAAAGAACTTGATCTTAAACGTTTCTGAAATCTTAAATGGAACAATGCAACACAAGACTGGCAACGGCGCCAAATTGATAGTAGGTTTTTTTTTCTCTAACAAGTATCAATTCCTAATACACATGCCATTGTAGTATATTAGGTTGTCAATCCAATCTCAGTGTGACTGCAAGCATTCAAGATATGAAACAGAAAGCAAATAAGTCAAGCCAATTATGAAAGGGTTTTGTGTGTTTCTATTGATCCTAAGCAACCAATTTAACATGCAAATACCAAATTCGAAAGCATAAGAAAGAGAACTAAATAGCAAGTAAACAAGAACAAGAAGTAAACTAAAGACCAGAAACTATCATGCATAAGCTTTGGAAAAGAAACTATCAACCTAACAATGCAGAGAGACGATCTAGGCCTAGCAGGTCAAGTAAGACACAAAAGCTAACAGAAACAAGATTCAAGCAATCAATAGAGATAAAGGGTCCTGAGGAATGGGATAATTGATTATAGCAGTCTCTTTAGTCTATCTAGGTGGTTAACAAACTCAATCAAGCTATCCCTAGACAATAGATTCAAATACAAATCAATCCACTCTCGTGACAGAGATTCTCAAGCTAAATCACTTTCATACTCAATTCTCATTGAAGAAACATAACCTAGCAGGCATTAAGATTCAATCTAATCTAGTCAATAAGCATTCTAAACATCCAATCTCTTGGGCTAGAGTATGCAAATCTCTGGAAAAGTTTGTTCAGACATTTCATCAAACACCTTTTGGGTGTGGAAATGTCTGAGATCTATTTCCAATTGATCAGAGAAGAAATAGCATTAAGATCTACTAAACCAGAAGGGAAATCAAGCAATTCTACACTTAACCACCTAAACATACTAAAGATTCCACACCTAATCTAACCCATCCTCAAGAACCCTAATCCACTACTCAAGAACACTGAAGAACATCATGCATATAAACCCAGAAAATGCTTCAAACCCAGAAATCATTAAAAAGCAAGTATGTTATAGATGAGAAGGAGATCTACAACTTTGGTGAAGAAACGAAATCCAAAATCTCAAAGGATCAAAGGGAAAAACGATTACAAAACTAGGGTTTTTAGAGAGAACGGCTCAATATCCGCTGGGTAAAGAGAATATCCCTTGAGTAATAGCGTGTACCCCTATTTATAGGAAATACTAGGTTGCCCTAATTGGCTACAAGACAAAATAGAGAGTCGGCGGAGACCGTCTCGACGTGACGTCGAGCCAGCCACGTCGAGACAGCCTTTCTTCAGAGATGGCGCCTGGACGACCCTCTCGACGTGTCGTCGAGCCAAGCACCTCGAGACAGCTCCTCCTCAGCTTCTTCACGTCCTACTCGACCTCACGTCGAGCTTGCTGGTCGAGACCAACACTTGGTGGCTTCTGAGCGCCTGCTCGACCTCCTGTCGAGTCCAACCAGTTTTTCTGCATATGTCTCCATTAAAACCACCATAATTCTTGCATCAAAGCTCTGATTCGCTTGAAATCACCTCCGTTGGAAAGGTAACTCAATTTCCTATAACTTTTATGAAGAGCTCTGAAGCTAAATCGCAATGCAAGACTTCCATCTGAGTCGATCTTTGAGGGACTTCAGACTGGCTCTGAATCATCAATTCTCTTCTTTGCATCCATTAAGTCCCAAATAAGCTCCAAATACCTGAAACACATCCAATATGCAACATGCTATGCCATGCAATGCAAATCGTACTAAGTGATGAAAATGTTATGAAAAAGGACTATTAATGCAATGAAATAGAGAGGAAACTAAGCTAAATGCATAAGAAATGTGTGCTAAAAAGAGGTAAAATACAGAGACATCATTAAACCCAATCATAAACACGAGATCTAGTCATATTTGACTCCAAAAACACTAACCAAGCTTCTTATTGCTTCTCAAATCTTTGTTGGTGTGGCCGAAGTCCTATGAGTTTTCGGTTTTGGAGCTTCTAAACAGAAACACACTACTTTAGCTTTTGGGATCCGGTTGCGGTTCCAGTTCTTATACCCAATCATAAACACGAGATCTAGTCATATTTGACTCCAAAAACACTAACCAAGCTTCTTATTGCTTCTCAAATCTTTGTGGGTGTGGCCGACGTCCTATGAGTTTTCTGTTTTGGATCTTCTAAACGGAAAAACACTACTTTAGCTTTTGGGATTCGGTTGCGGCTCTAGTTCTTAAACCCAATCATAAACACGAGATCTAGTCATATTTGACTCCAAAAACACTAACCAAGCTTCTTATTGCTTCTCAAATCTTTGTGGGTGTGGCCGAATTCCTATTAGTTTTCGGTTTTGGAGCTTCTAAACGGAAACACACTACTTTAGCTTTTGGGATCCGGTTGCGGTTCCAGTTCTTATACCCAATCATAAACACGAGATCTAGTCATATTTGACTCCAAAAACACTAACCAAGCTTCTTATTGCTTCTCAAATCTTTGTTGGTGTGGCCGAAGTCCTATGAGTTTTCTGTTTTGGAGCTTCTAAACGGAAAAACACTACTTTAGCTTTTGGGATCCGGTTGCGGCTCTAGTTCTTAAACCCAATCATAAACACGAGATCTAGTCATATTTGACTCCAAAAACACTAACGAAGCTTCTTATTGCTTCTCAAATCTTTGTTGGTGTGGCCGAAGTCCTATGAGTTTTCTGTTTTGGAGCTTCTAAACGGAAAAACACTACTTTAGCTTTTGGGATTCGGTTGCGGCTCTAGTTCTTAAACCCAATCATAAACACGAGATCTAGTCATATTTGACTCCAAAAACACTAACCAAGCTTCTTATTGCTTCTCAAATCTTTGTGGGTGTGGCCGACGTCCTATGAGTTTTCTGTTTTGGATCTTCTAAACGGAAAAACACTACTTTAGCTTTTGGGATTCGGTTGCGGCTCTAGTTCTTAAACCCAATCATAAACACGAGATCTAGTCATATTTGACTCCAAAAACACTAACCAAGCTTCTTATTGCTTCTCAAATCTTTGTTGGTGTGGCCGAAGTCCTATGAGTTTTCGGTTTTGGAGCTTCTAAACAGAAACACACTACTTTAGCTTTTGGGATCCGGTTGCGGTTCCAGTTCTTATACCCAATCATAAACACGAGATCTAGTCATATTTGACTCCAAAAACACTAACCAAGCTTCTTATTGCTTCTCAAATCTTTGTGGGTGTGGCCGACGTCCTATGAGTTTTCTGTTTTGGATCTTCTAAACGGAAAAACACTACTTTAGCTTTTGGGATCCGGTTACGGCTCTAGTTCTTAAACCCAATCATAAACACGAGATCTAGTCATATTTGACTCCAAAAACACTAACGAAGCTTCTTATTGCTTCTCAAATCTTTGTTGGTGTGGCCGAAGTCCTATGAGTTTTCTGTTTTGGAGCTTCTAAACGGAAAAACACTACTTTAGCTTTTGGGATCCGGTTGCAGTTCTAGTTCTTAAACCCAATCTTAAACAGGAGATCTAGTCATATTTGACTCCAAAAACACTATCCAAGCTTCTTATTGCTACTCAAATCTTTGTGGGTGTGGCCGAAGTCCTATTAGTTTTCGGTTTTGGAGCTTCTAAACGGAAACACACTACTTTAGCTTTTGGGATTCGGTTGCGGTTCCAGTTCTTATACCCAATCATAAACACGAGATCTAGTCATATTTGACTCCAAAAAC
>CM032911.1:14008500-14055912 GCA_019202805.1 Arabidopsis suecica
AGAAGTCATATTTGACTCCAAAAACACTAACCAAGCTTCTTATTGCTTCTCAAATCTTTGTGGGTGTGGCCGAAGTCCTATGAGTTTTCGGTTTTGGAGCTTCTAACAGAAAAACACTACTCTAGCTTTTGGGATCCGGTTGCGGTTCTAGTTCTTATACCCAATCATAAACACAATATAGAGTCATATTTGACTCCAAAAACACTAACCAAGCTTCTTATTGCTTCTCAAATCTTTGTGGGTGTGGCCGAAGTCCCTATGAGTTTTCGGTTTTGGAGCTTCTGAAACGAGAAAACACTACTTTAGCTTTTGGGATCCGGTTGCGGTTCTAGTCTTATACCCAATCATAAACACGAGATCTAGTCATATTTGACTCCAAAAACACTAACCAAGCTTCTTATTGCTTCTCAAATCTTTGTGGGTGTGGCCGAAGTCCTATGAGTTTCCGGTTTTGGAGCTTCTGAACGAAAAACACTACTTTAGCTTTGGGATCCGGTTGCGGTTCTAGTTCTTATACCCAATCATAAACACGAGATCTAGTCATATTTGACTCCAAAAACACTAACCAAGCTTCTTATTGCTTCTCAAATCTTTGTGGGTGTGGCCGAAGTCCTATGAGTTTTCCGGTTTTGGAGCTTCTGAACAGGAAAAACACTACTTTAGCTTTTGGGATCCGGTTGCGGTTCTAGTTCTTATACCCAATCATAAACACAGATATAGAGTCATATTTGACTCCAAAAACACTAACCAAGCTTCTTATTGCTTCTCAAATCTTTGTGGGTGTTGCCGAAGTCCTATGAGTTTCCGGTTTTGGAGCTTCTGAACGGAAAAACACTACTTTAGCTTTTGGGATCCGGTTGCGGTTCTAGTTCTTATACCCAATCATAAACACGAGATCTAGTCATATTTGACTCCAAAAACACTAACCAAGCTTCTTATTGCTTCTCAAATCTTTGTGGGTGTGGCCGAAGTCCTATGAGTTTCCGGTTTTGGAGCTTCTGAACGGAAAAACACTACTTTAGCTTTTGGGATCCGGTTGCGGTTCTAGTTCTTATACCCAATCATAAACACGAGATATAGTCATATTTGACTCCAAAAACACTAACCAAGCTTCTTATTGCTTCTCAAATCTTTGTGGGTGTGGCCGAAGTCCTATGAGTTTCGGTTTTGGAGCTTCTGAAACGGAAAAACACTACTTTAGCTTTTGGGATCCGGTTGCGGTTCTAGTTCTTATACCCAATCATAAACACAATATAGAGTCATATTTGACTCCAAAAACACTAACCAAGCTTCTTATTGCTTCTCAAATCTTTGTGGGTGTTGCCGAAGTCCTATGAGTTTTCGGTTTTGGAGCTTCTAAACGAAAAACACTACTTTAGCTTTTGGGATCCGGTTGCGGTTCTAGTTCTTATACCCAATCATAAACACGAGATCTAGTCATATTTGACTCCAAAAACACTAACCAAGCTTCTTATTGCTTCTCAAATCTTTGTGGGTGTGGCCGAAGTCCTATGAGTTTTCGGTTTTGGAGCTTCTAAACAGAAAAACACTACTTAGCTTTTGGGATCCGGTTGCGGTTCTAGTTCTTATACCCAATCATAAACACAATATAGAGTCATATTTGACTCCAAAAACACTAACCAAGCTTCTTATTGCTTCTCAAATCTTTGTGGGTGTTGCCGAAGTCCTATGAGTTTCCGGTTTTGGAGCTTCTGAACGGAAAAACACTACTTTAGCTTTTGGGATCCGGTTGCGGTTCTAGTTCTTATACCCAATCATAAACACGAGATCTAGTCATATTTGACTCCAAAAACACTAACCAAGCTTCTTATTGCTTCTCAAATCTTTGTGGGTGTGGCCGAAGTCCTATGAGTTTCCGGTTTTGGAGCTTCTGAACGGAAAAACACTACTTTAGCTTTTGGGATCCGGTTGCGGTTCTAGTTCTTATACCCAATCATAAACACGAGATCTAGTCATATTTGACTCCAAAAACACTAACCAAGCTTCTTATTGCTTCTCAAATCTTTGTGGGTGTGGCCGAAGTCCTATGAGTTTCCGGTTTTGGAGCTTCTGAACGGAAAAACACTACTTTAGCTTTTGGGATCCGGTTGCGGTTCTAGTTCTTATACCCAATCATAAACACAGATATAGTCATATTTGACTCCAAAAACACTAACCAAGCTTCTTATTGCTTCTCAAATCTTTGTGGGTGTTGCCGAAGTCCTATGAGTTTTCCGGTTTTGGAGCTTCTGAACGGAAAAACACTACTTTAGCTTTTGGGATCCGGTTGCGGTTCTAGTTCTTATACCCAATCATAAACACGAGATCTAGTCATATTTGACTCCAAAAACACTAACCAAGCTTCTTATTGCTTCTCAAATCTTTGTGGGTGTGGCCGAAGTCCTATGAGTTTTCGGTTTTGGAGCTTCTAACAGAAAAACACTACTTAGCTTTTGGGATCCGGTTGCGGTTCTAGTTCTTATACCCAATCATAAACACAATATAGAGTCATATTTGACTCCAAAAACACTAACCAAGCTTCTTATTGCTTCTCAAATCTTTGTGGGTGTTGCCGAAGTCCTATGAGTTTCCGGTTTTGGAGCTTCTGAACGGAAAAACACTACTTTAGCTTTTGGGATCCGGTTGCGGTTCTAGTTCTTATACCCAATCATAAACACGAGATCTAGTCATATTTGACTCCAAAAACACTAACCAAGCTTCTTATTGCTTCTCAAATCTTTGTGGGTGTGGCCGAAGTCCTATGAGTTTCCGGTTTTGGAGCTTCTGAACGGAAAAACACTACTTTAGCTTTTGGGATCCGGTTGCGGTTCTAGTTCTTATACCCAATCATAAACACAATATAGAGTCATATTTGACTCCAAAAACACTAACCAAGCTTCTTATTGCTTCTCAAATCTTTGTGGGTGTTGCCGAAGTCCTATGAGTTTTCGGTTTTGGAGCTTCTAAACCGAAAAACACTACTTTAGCTTTTGGGATCCGGTTGCGGTTCTAGTTCTTATACCCAATCATAAACACGAGATCTAGTCATATTTGACTCCAAAAACACTAACCAAGCTTCTTATTGCTTCTCAAATCTTTGTGGGTGTGGCCGAAGTCCTATGAGTTTTCGGTTTTGGAGCTTCTGAACAGGAAAAACACTACTTTAGCTTTTGGGATCCGGTTGCGGTTCTAGTTCTTATACCCAATCATAAACACGAGATCTAGTCATATTTGACTCCAAAAACACTAACCAAGCTTCTTATTGCTTCTCAAATCTTTGTGGGTGTGGCCGAAGTCCTATGAGTTTCCGGTTTTGGAGCTTCTGAACGGAAAAACACTACTTTAGCTTTTGGGATCCGGTTGCGGTTCTAGTTCTTATACCCAATCATAAACACGAGATCTAGTCATATTTGACTCCAAAAACACTAACCAAGCTTCTTATTGCTTCTCAAATCTTTGTGGGTGTGGCCGAAGTCCTATGAGTTTCCGGTTTTGGAGCTTCTGAACGGAAAAACACTACTTTAGCTTTTGGGATCCGGTTGCGGTTCTAGTTCTTATACCCAATCATAAACACGAGATCTAGTCATATTTGACTCCAAAAACACTAACCAAGCTTCTTATTGCTTCTCAAATCTTTGTGGGTGTGGCCGAAGTCCTATGAGTTTCCGGTTTTGGAGCTTCTGAACGGAAAAACACTACTTTAGCTTTTGGGATCCGGTTGCGGTTCTAGTTCTTATACCCAATCATAAACACAATATAGAGTCATATTTGACTCCAAAAACACTAACCAAGCTTCTTATTGCTTCTCAAATCTTTGTGGGTGTTGCCGAAGTCCTATGAGTTTTCGGTTTTGGAGCTTCTAAACGAAAAACACTACTTTAGCTTTTGGGATCCGGTTGCGGTTCTAGTTCTTATACCCAATCATAAACACGAGATCTAGTCATATTTGACTCCAAAAACACTAACCAAGCTTCTTATTGCTTCTCAAATCTTGTGGGTGTGGCCGAAGTCCTATGAGTTTTCGGTTTTGGAGCTTCTAAACAGAAAAACACTACTTAGCTTTTGGGATCCGGTTGCGGTTCTAGTTCTTATACCCAATCATAAACACAATATAGAGTCATATTTGACTCCAAAAACACTAACCAAGCTTCTTATTGCTTCTCAAATCTTTGTGGGTGTGGCCGAAGTCCTATGAGTTTCCGGTTTTGGAGCTTCTGAACGGAAAAACACTACTTTAGCTTTTGGGATCCGGTTGCGGTTCTAGTTCTTATACCCAATCATAAACACGAGATCTAGTCATATTTGACTCCAAAAACACTAACCAAGCTTCTTATTGCTTCTCAAATCTTTGTGGGTGTGGCCGAAGTCCTATGAGTTTTCCGGTTTTGGAGCTTCTGAACGGAAAAACACTACTTTAGCTTTTGGGATCCGGTTGCGGTTCTAGTTCTTATACCCAATCATAAACACAGATATAGAGTCATATTTGACTCCAAAAACACTAACCAAGCTTCTTATTGCTTCTCAAATCTTTGTGGGTGTGGCCGAAGTCCTATGAGTTTCCGGTTTTGGAGCTTCTGAACGGAAAAACACTACTTTAGCTTTTGGGATCCGGTTGCGGTTCTAGTTCTTATACCCAATCATAAACACGAGATCTAGTCATATTTGACTCCAAAAACACTAACCAAGCTTCTTATTGCTTCTCAAATCTTTGTGGGTGTGGCCGAAGTCCTATGAGTTTCCGGTTTTGGAGCTTCTGAACGGAAAAACACTACTTTAGCTTTTGGGATCCGGTTGCGGTTCTAGTTCTTATACCCAATCATAAACACGAGATCTAGTCATATTTGACTCCAAAAACACTAACCAAGCTTCTTATTGCTTCTCAAATCTTTGTGGGTGTGGCCGAAGTCCTATGAGTTTTCGGTTTTGGAGCTTCTAAACGAAAAACACTACTTTAGCTTTTGGGATCCGGTTGCGGTTCTAGTTCTTATACCCAATCATAAACACGAGATCTAGTCATATTTGACTCCAAAAACACTAACCAAGCTTCTTATTGCTTCTCAAATCTTTGTGGGTGTGGCCGAAGTCCTATGAGTTTTCGGTTTTGGAGCTTCTAAACAGAAAAACACTACTTAGCTTTTGGGATCCGGTTGCGGTTCTAGTTCTTATACCCAATCATAAACACAATATAGAGTCATATTTGACTCCAAAAACACTAACCAAGCTTCTTATTGCTTCTCAAATCTTTGTGGGTGTTGCCGAAGTCCTATGAGTTTCCGGTTTTGGAGCTTCTGAACGGAAAAACACTACTTTAGCTTTTGGGATCCGGTTGCGGTTCTAGTTCTTATACCCAATCATAAACACGAGATCTAGTCATATTTGACTCCAAAAACACTAACCAAGCTTCTTATTGCTTCTCAAATCTTTGTGGGTGTGGCCGAAGTCCTATGAGTTTCCGGTTTTGGAGCTTCTGAACGGAAAAACACTACTTTAGCTTTTGGGATCCGGTTGCGGTTCTAGTTCTTATACCCAATCATAAACACGAGATCTAGTCATATTTGACTCCAAAAACACTAACCAAGCTTCTTATTGCTTCTCAAATCTTTGTGGGTGTGGCCGAAGTCCTATGAGTTTCCGGTTTTGGAGCTTCTGAACGGAAAAACACTACTTTAGCTTTTGGGATCCGGTTGCGGTTCTAGTTCTTATACCCAATCATAAACACAATATAGAGTCATATTTGACTCCAAAAACACTAACCAAGCTTCTTATTGCTTCTCAAATCTTTGTGGGTGTTGCCGAAGTCCTATGAGTTTTCGGTTTTGGAGCTTCTGAACGGAAAAACACTACTTTAGCTTTTGGGATCCGGTTGCGGTTCTAGTTCTTATACCCAATCATAAACACGAGATCTAGTCATATTTGACTCCAAAAACACTAACCAAGCTTCTTATTGCTTCTCAAATCTTTGTGGGTGTGGCCGAAGTCCTATGAGTTTTCGGTTTTGGAGCTTCTAAACAGAAAAACACTACTCTTAGCTTTTGGGATCCGGTTGCGGTTCTAGTTCTTATACCCAATCATAAACACAATATAGAGTCATATTTGACTCCAAAAACACTAACCAAGCTTCTTATTGCTTCTCAAATCTTTGTGGGTGTTGCCGAAGTCCTATGAGTTTCCGGTTTTGGAGCTTCTGAACGGAAAAACACTACTTTAGCTTTTGGGATCCGGTTGCGGTTCTAGTTCTTATACCCAATCATAAACACGAGATCTAGTCATATTTGACTCCAAAAACACTAACCAAGCTTCTTATTGCTTCTCAAATCTTTGTGGGTGTGGCCGAAGTCCTATGAGTTTCCGGTTTTGGAGCTTCTGAACGGAAAAACACTACTTTAGCTTTTGGGATCCGGTTGCGGTTCTAGTTCTTATACCCAATCATAAACACAATATAGAGTCATATTTGACTCCAAAAACACTAACCAAGCTTCTTATTGCTTCTCAAATCTTTGTGGGTGTTGCCGAAGTCCTATGAGTTTTCGGTTTTGGAGCTTCTAAACGAAAAACACTACTTTAGCTTTTGGGATCCGGTTGCGGTTCTAGTTCTTATACCCAATCATAAACACGAGATCTAGTCATATTTGACTCCAAAAACACTAACCAAGCTTCTTATTGCTTCTCAAATCTTTGTGGGTGTGGCCGAAGTCCTATGAGTTTTCGGTTTTGGAGCTTCTAAACAGAAAAACACTACTCTAGCTTTTGGGATCCGGTTGCGGTTCTAGTTCTTATACCCAATCATAAACACAATATAGAGTCATATTTGACTCCAAAAACACTAACCAAGCTTCTTATTGCTTCTCAAATCTTTGTGGGTGTTGCCGAAGTCCTATGAGTTTCCGGTTTTGGAGCTTCTGAACGGAAAAACACTACTTTAGCTTTTGGGATCCGGTTGCGGTTCTAGTTCTTATACCCAATCATAAACACGAGATCTAGTCATATTTGACTCCAAAAACACTAACCAAGCTTCTTATTGCTTCTCAAATCTTTGTGGGTGTTGCCGAAGTCCTATGAGTTTCCGGTTTTGGAGCTTCTGAACGGAAAAACACTACTTTAGCTTTTGGGATCCGGTTGCGGTTCTAGTTCTTATACCCAATCATAAACACGAGATCTAGTCATATTTGACTCCAAAAACACTAACCAAGCTTCTTATTGCTTCTCAAATCTTTGTGGGTGTGGCCGAAGTCCTATGAGTTTCCGGTTTTGGAGCTTCTGAACGGAAAAACACTACTTTAGCTTTTGGGATCCGGTTGCGGTTCTAGTTCTTATACCCAATCATAAACACAATATAGAGTCATATTTGACTCCAAAAACACTAACCAAGCTTCTTATTGCTTCTCAAATCTTTGTGGGTGTTGCCGAAGTCCTATGAGTTTTCGGTTTTGGAGCTTCTAAACCGAAAAACACTACTTTAGCTTTTGGGATCCGGTTGCGGTTCTAGTTCTTATACCCAATCATAAACACGAGATCTAGTCATATTTGACTCCAAAAACACTAACCAAGCTTCTTATTGCTTCTCAAATCTATGTGGGTGTGGCCGAAGTCCTATGAGTTTTCGGTTTTGGAGCTTCTAAACAGAAAAACAGTACTCTAGCTTTTGGGATCCGGTTGCGGTTCTAGTTCTTATACCCAATCATAAACACAATATAGAGTCATATTTGACTCCAAAAACACTAACCAAGCTTCTTATTGCTTCTCAAATCTTTGTGGGTGTGGCCGAAGTCCTATGAGTTTTCGGTTTTGGAGCTTCTGAACGGAAAAACACTACTTTAGCTTTTGGGATCCGGTTGCGGTTCTAGTTCTTATACCCAATCATAAACACGAGATCTAGTCATATTTGACTCCAAAAACACTAACCAAGCTTCTTATTGCTTCTCAAATCTTTGTGGGTGTTGCCGAAGTCCTATGAGTTTCCGGTTTTGGAGCTTCTGAACGGAAAAACACTACTTAGCTTTTGGGATCCGGTTGCGGTTCTAGTTCTTATACCCAATCATAAACACGAGATCTAGTCATATTTGACTCCAAAAACACTAACCAAGCTTCTTATTGCTTCTCAAATCTTTGTGGGTGTGGCCGAAGTCCTATGAGTTTTCGGTTTTGGAGCTTCTGAAACAGGAAAAACACTACTTAGCTTTTGGGATCCGGTTGCGGTTCTAGTTCTTATACCCAATCATAAACACAATATAGAGTCATATTTGACTCCAAAAACACTAACCAAGCTTTTTATTGCTTCTCAAATCTTTGTGGGTGTTGCCGAAGTCCTATGAGTTTCCGGTTTTGGAGCTTCTGAACGGAAAAACACTACTTTAGCTTTTGGGATCCGGTTGCGGTTCTAGTTCTTATACCCAATCATAAACACGAGATCTAGTCATATTTGACTCCAAAAACACTAACCAAGCTTCTTATTGCTTCTCAAATCTTTGTGGGTGTGGCCGAAGTCCTATGAGTTTCCGGTTTTGGAGCTTCTGAACGGAAAAACACTACTTTAGCTTTTGGGATCCGGTTGCGGTTCTAGTTCTTATACCCAATCATAAACACGAGATATAGTCATATTTGACTCCAAAAACACTAACCAAGCTTCTTATTGCTTCTCAAATCTTTGTGGGTGTGGCCGAAGTCCTATGAGTTTCCGGTTTTGGAGCTTCTGAACGGAAAAACACTACTTTAGCTTTTGGGATCCGGTTGCGGTTCTAGTTCTTATACCCAATCATAAACACAATATAGAGTCATATTTGACTCCAAAAACACTAACCAAGCTTCTTATTGCTTCTCAAATCTTTGTGGGTGTTGCCGAAGTCCTATGAGTTTTCGGTTTTGGAGCTTCTAAACGAAAAACACTACTTTAGCTTTTGGGATCCGGTTGCGGTTCTAGTTCTTATACCCAATCATAAACACGAGATCTAGTCATATTTGACTCCAAAAACACTAACCAAGCTTCTTATTGCTTCTCAAATCTTTGTGGGTGTGGCCGAAGTCCTATGAGTTTTCGGTTTTGGAGCTTCTAAACAGAAAAACACTACTCTAGCTTTTGGGATCCGGTTGCGGTTCTAGTTCTTATACCCAATCATAAACACAATATAGAGTCATATTTGACTCCAAAAACACTAACCAAGCTTCTTATTGCTTCTCAAATCTTTGTGGGTGTGGCCGAAGTCCTATGAGTTTCCGGTTTTGGAGCTTCTGAACGGAAAAACACTACTTTAGCTTTTGGGATCCGGTTGCGGTTCTAGTTCTTATACCCAATCATAAACACGAGATCTAGTCATATTTGACTCCAAAAACACTAACCAAGCTTCTTATTGCTTCTCAAATCTTTGTGGGTGTTGCCGAAGTCCTATGAGTTTCCGGTTTTGGAGCTTCTGAACGGAAAAACACTACTTTAGCTTTTGGGATCCGGTTGCGGTTCTAGTTCTTATACCCAATCATAAACACGAGATCTAGTCATATTTGACTCCAAAAACACTAACCAAGCTTCTTATTGCTTCTCAAATCTTTGTGGGTGTGGCCGAAGTCCTATGAGTTTCCGGTTTTGGAGCTTCTGAACGGAAAAACACTACTTTAGCTTTTGGGATCCGGTTGCGGTTCTAGTTCTTATACCCAATCATAAACACAATATAGAGTCATATTTGACTCCAAAAACACTAACCAAGCTTCTTATTGCTTCTCAAATCTTTGTGGGTGTTGCCGAAGTCCTATGAGTTTCCGGTTTTGGAGCTTCTGAACGGAAAAACACTACTTTAGCTTTTGGGATCCGGTTGCGGTTCTAGTTCTTATACCCAATCATAAACACGAGATCTAGTCATATTTGACTCCAAAAACACTAACCAAGCTTCTTATTGCTTCTCAAATCTTTGTGGGTGTGGCCGAAGTCCTATGAGTTTTCGGTTTTGGAGCTTCTAAACAGAAAAACACTACTCTAGCTTTTGGGATCCGGTTGCGGTTCTAGTTCTTATACCCAATCATAAACACAATATAGAGTCATATTTGACTCCAAAAACACTAACCAAGCTTCTTATTGCTTCTCAAATCTTTGTGGGTGTTGCCGAAGTCCTATGAGTTTCCGGTTTTGGAGCTTCTGAACGGAAAAACACTACTTTAGCTTTTGGGATCCGGTTGCGGTTCTAGTTCTTATACCCAATCATAAACACGAGATCTAGTCATATTTGACTCCAAAAACACTAACCAAGCTTCTTATTGCTTCTCAAATCTTTGTGGGTGTGGCCGAAGTCCTATGAGTTTCCGGTTTTGGAGCTTCTGAACGGAAAAACACTACTTTAGCTTTTGGGATCCGGTTGCGGTTCTAGTTCTTATACCCAATCATAAACACAATATAGAGTCATATTTGACTCCAAAAACACTAACCAAGCTTCTTATTGCTTCTCAAATCTTTGTGGGTGTGGCCGAAGTCCTATGAGTTTCCGGTTTTGGAGCTTCTGAACGGAAAAACACTACTTTAGCTTTTGGGATCCGGTTGCGGTTCTAGTTCTTATACCCAATCATAAACACAATATAGAGTCATATTTGACTCCAAAAACACTAACCAAGCTTCTTATTGCTTCTCAAATCTTTGTGGGTGTTGCCGAAGTCCTATGAGTTTTCGGTTTTGGAGCTTCTAAACGAAAAACACTACTTTAGCTTTTGGGATCCGGTTGCGGTTCTAGTTCTTATACCCAATCATAAACACGAGATCTAGTCATATTTGACTCCAAAAACACTAACCAAGCTTCTTATTGCTTCTCAAATCTTTGTGGGTGTGGCCGAAGTCCTATGAGTTTTCGGTTTTGGAGCTTCTAAACAGAAAAACACTACTCTAGCTTTTGGGATCCGGTTGCGGTTCTAGTTCTTATACCCAATCATAAACACAATATAGAGTCATATTTGACTCCAAAAACACTAACCAAGCTTCTTATTGCTTCTCAAATCTTTGTGGGTGTTGCCGAAGTCCTATGAGTTTCCGGTTTTGGAGCTTCTGAACGGAAAAACACTACTTTAGCTTTTGGGATCCGGTTGCGGTTCTAGTTCTTATACCCAATCATAAACACGAGATCTAGTCATATTTGACTCCAAAAACACTAACCAAGCTTCTTATTGCTTCTCAAATCTTTGTGGGTGTTGCCGAAGTCCTATGAGTTTCCGGTTTTGGAGCTTCTGAACGGAAAAACACTACTTTAGCTTTTGGGATCCGGTTGCGGTTCTAGTTCTTATACCCAATCATAAACACGAGATCTAGTCATATTTGACTCCAAAAACACTAACCAAGCTTCTTATTGCTTCTCAAATCTTTGTGGGTGTGGCCGAAGTCCTATGAGTTTCCGGTTTTGGAGCTTCTGAACGGAAAAACACTACTTTAGCTTTTGGGATCCGGTTGCGGTTCTAGTTCTTATACCCAATCATAAACACAATATAGAGTCATATTTGACTCCAAAAACACTAACCAAGCTTCTTATTGCTTCTCAAATCTTTGTGGGTGTTGCCGAAGTCCTATGAGTTTTCGGTTTTGGAGCTTCTAAACGAAAAACACTACTTTAGCTTTTGGGATCCGGTTGCGGTTCTAGTTCTTATACCCAATCATAAACACGAGATCTAGTCATATTTGACTCCAAAAACACTAACCAAGCTTCTTATTGCTTCTCAAATCTTTGTGGGTGTGGCCGAAGTCCTATGAGTTTTCGGTTTTGGAGCTTCTAAACAGAAAAACACTACTCTAGCTTTTGGGATCCGGTTGCGGTTCTAGTTCTTATACCCAATCATAAACACAATATAGAGTCATATTTGACTCCAAAAACACTAACCAAGCTTCTTATTGCTTCTCAAATCTTTGTGGGTGTTGCCGAAGTCCTATGAGTTTCCGGTTTTGGAGCTTCTGAACGGAAAAACACTACTTTAGCTTTTGGGATCCGGTTGCGGTTCTAGTTCTTATACCCAATCATAAACACGAGATCTAGTCATATTTGACTCCAAAAACACTAACCAAGCTTCTTATTGCTTCTCAAATCTTTGTGGGTGTTGCCGAAGTCCTATGAGTTTCCGGTTTTGGAGCTAGGCTTGCCTTTTTGTGATGAAATCGAAAACCCTAGGCCAACGCCAAGATCAAGAATATGGGTTAGTATTTGTGCTCTAGATCAGTATGAACTAAGGTTTTTGTGATTGGTTCGAAGAATAACGAAGAGTTTAGAAACACCCACACCGGCTTCAGGATACTCAAAGGCCAAAACCTCGAAGACTTGCCTTTTTGTGATGAAATCGAAAACCCTAGGCCAACGCCAAGATCAAGAATATGGGTTAGTATTTGTGTTATATCTCAGTATAAACTGAGGTTTTTGTGATTGGTTCGAAGAATAACGAAGAGTTTAGAAACACCCACATTCTTACACCTCTAATCCAACGCTCTTACCCTGATTCTCAACGCTTTTACTCACACTCTCTAATCTCTCTTTCTCTAAACTACTACTCTTTCTCTCTTTCATAGAGAAGAATGAATTTTACCGTTTTATGTTACCAAGGGAAATTTCCCGATATGTTTCTCCTATACGACTCGCTTATAGGATCAGAATAGATGTTAACATGATATTTCGTATTTCATTTGGCGCAGTATTTCGTTCGGCGCAGAGGAAGGAGGAAACTTGCACATTGCCGATATACCCTTCCTAGGCCTCCGAAGATCTTCTGAGAACTTCTCTTTGGTTCCGATTCCCCGGCTCTCCTTTGGAGTACCCGGCTCCGTTTTGAAGTTGGCATGCCTGCCGGAATAAGGAAGCATGGCGTGTCCGACATGGCGCCCAGCATGGCGCCCAATCAGACTAGCAGGGCGCCATGCCAGTCTAAGGAAGAATTTGTAAAAGTGAGCTGGGCTTGTGAAGGAAAGAACTAAGGTGAACTGGGCTTACTGAAGAGAATTAATAAACCAAGTTATGAGGGGGAGTTCGATTGGTATCTACATAGATCCAATTCGAACCTAGGTTTAAGTTGGTGGAGTAATTTTTGGAACCACATCTTTTGGCGTACCCTATTTTGATGTGAGTTCCCTTTTTCTCATACCCTATAAACCGATTCTCCTAGTACCGGCTCTCTCCAGTTGCTCCGGTTCAAACACTACTTACATGAGTGTTTGGAACCACGATCGAGGAAACCACTTCTACAGCCGGTTAACAAGAAGTGAGAGCCACATCGTTCCATTCTAATGAGGTTCAACTTGAACAAGAGCCTGGAACACCGTTAGATGAAGTTACACGAAGCAAGAGAGTACCTTGTGACTTAAACTCCGCTACACTTACCGCCGAACTAACAGCGTTACGTACCACTAACCGAAACCACACAGTTAAGGTTTCAGAAACTCCTCTCGAAAGTTGGTGTACTCAAGTCAACAGTCGAAAGAGTACCGGGCCATGAGCCGAAGTCGTGAACTTTCCCTCTGGTGGAAAACGAAGAACGAAGAGGTTCATTGATCCAACGGTGGTTACTTACATGTTATCGGCCACCAACTGGAAGATAGGAAGCATAGAGGTCGTATCAGGCGTAGTGTTATAGGATGATCGAGGCACAAAAACAACGTAGGGTAGGTTTACGGAACTGGGCCTCGAGGAAACTCTATAAACTCCTACGCTCAGTGGTATAAGGTTACTACATCACACCCTCGAACGTACACAACCGAGTGATGTAAGTGTCGTTTCGTTTACAGTCCGGATCATTACCAATCTATCTACTCGAATGGATGTTCAGAAGCTATAACACACTGTAGGAGCTTTCCGAACAACAGATCGAGGGGGAATGCTAACCGGAACATCAGTAGAAGGTTCCCTCAGAATCGGCCAAAACGAGGTTCAAATGGATGAACTGATTCTTCTAGTTCTCACATGAAGGAAACTCTATTCTTCTCTGGAAGGAAACTAGATGTTTGAAGATAGGGTTCCTTCATGAAATCAAGTGGTTCCAGAAAATATAGTTTTTGTGAGAATTCTTTCCGAAATCAAAGCACTTAGGGATGGAACAGTAAGGGCCTCTACTATTATAGTAGATGTATTTGCTCTTACTGATGATATGGAAGGAACGAACCATCTCACTTTTCTCACAACAGCCGAAGGCTGAAGAACTTAGGAGATAGGTTGTTCCAACACGATTCGAACACCATGGTTCGAGAGCCCCTAACGAAGTTTGGTATCTATCGAAAGAACTCAAATTTCTGGAAGGGCCCACGTAATACTAGAAGTTCTGGGCCACCACCGAAGTACATCTGAAGAAGAAGTTCAAGAGGAACTTCTTTCCGCAAGAATTGTAGGTAAACGGTTTCAAGGGTAAGGTTCAACCATCGATTTCTATCTTGGTGAGATTGGCATACTTCGAAACGTTGGCCTCGTTTGCATAGAGATATCAGGAGGGGTATGCAAACTCACTTGGGAGAACGTTGTTCGGATCGAAACATCGCAAGTTACAGGGGTAACGAGAACATGAACTATCACTTCTGGGTAAACCTACAGTGGCGAAAGAACGGAGATCCATCGAGAGGAAGAAGGGTTCATACCAACACAAGGTATCGAACAGAAAGCCGACGATATCGCAGAGAGGTATGAACTACAACCTATCGAAGAAGTATCCAAACTCCTTAGGTTACGACCAGTTAAACAGGTTCTTTCTGAACTACAAGAAGCCCTTTCACTCGTTACCATGTGTGCCGAACTTACCCCACTCGATGCCGAACTGATAACATCATCTGAGCTCATAAGAAGGTTAAACTACCTCCCTTGAAGTCAGAAAGTGAAGAGGAATCCCTATATCCGCGAAGAACTCTACATCTAGGCAGCAATACTAGGCTACATCTGTTTAAAAGGAGAAGCCTATTCCATCAGAGAAGGAGTACTAGTGAACCTTAGAGAGGAAGAAGTTCTTACAAGAGAACTTACAAACGAACTTACAAAAGAAGAAGAACATTTACAAGAAGAAGAAGTACAACACTACAAAGAACAACAACTCATCCGAGGCCTAATCCTAAACCACTCAACCACACCGGAACTCTCAATGAATGTGGTTCAGAAAGGTTCTATTATGCCTCTAACAACCGAGATAGGCTTCCACTTACCCACTCTAGAACTTACAGAAGGGTTAAGAACAGAAGTATCATTGGAAATCTGAGTTGTTTGAAGTGTAGAGATCTCTGTTCTTGAAAGAAACAAAGGCCATATATCGTGAACATAGGAAAAACTCATTAACTCATAGGTTATTTGTACGGGAACTGTGAGAATCCTAGCTCGAATAAGGAAACAAGTGGATATTCTTGTTTCGTTTGTGTTGGTTTGTGCGCATTCACTAACTATCTGCCAAATAAAAACAATTCATGGAGTTTCCCTCTCCTTAGAACATCCTAGAATCAACCATAGGCCAACTAGTTCATCGTTCGATCGTGGTGGCGTAGTGAGGTTTTGGCAAATCCTTGTAACCACACTTTGTAGTACCTAGCCCGATGAAGGTATTCCACAGATAAGAAGGAGAGGCGATGAGGCAAAACAACACCACATATTCCCGTCGAACAAACTACCTAATAGGGCACGAACCGGTTTACAACGAACTTCCGTACTGAACATATAAGTGGTGGTAATAGCCTGGATTTTTAAAACTAGAACCGTAACATTACCAATCACTGTATCAAAACTTTTAATCATTTTCGAAGTTCTTGAGATAGGAATCTTCCTTCGTTACAATTGGTTCATATAAAACTGAAGAGTAGTTACTTACACTGTTTTATAAAGACTAAAAGAGATCTATTCGTTCCACTTCAGATTTGTAGGCTTACTTGGTTTAGTTTTGTTAAGAGTATCTATCATAATCTGAACCCTTTTTGCCTAAACGTTACAAATGGTTCTTATGTTCGGAGTGTAAGTAGTAAGAATTTTCTTTATGAACCATTGTTTTCCGGATTCCGTGCTCTTACTCCTACTGGATTAGATCGTACGGTTTAACGTAATAAGCGTAATTGTTCTTGACTTGATTTCACTCTTCGATCTCCTCAACTTTCGAAACATAGAAGTTCTTGTATTTCTGGTAGGAAACAAAAAACACTTACTTTAAGCTTTTGGGATCCGGTTGCGGTTACCTAGTTCCTTATACCATTCATAAACATGAGATATGTAGTCATATTGACTCCAAAAACCTAACCAAGCTTCTTATTGCTTCTGAAATCTTTGTGGGTGTTGCCGAAGTCCTATGAGTTTCCGGTTTGGAGCTTCCGAACGGAAAAACACTACTTTAGCTTTTGGGATCCGGTTGCGGTTCTAGTTCTTATACCCAATCATAAACACGAGATCTAGTCATACTTGATTCCAAAAACACTAACCAAGCTTCTTATTGCTTCTCAAATCTTTGTGGGTGTGGCCGAAGTCCTATGAGTTTCCGGTTTTGGAGCTTCTGAACGGAAAAACACTACTTAGCTTTTGGGATCCGGTTGCGGTTCTAGTTCTTATACCCAATCATAAACACAATATAGAGTCATATTTGACTCCAAAAACACTAACCAAGCTTCTTATTGCTTCTCAAATCTTTGTGGGTGTTGCCTAAGTCCTATGAGTTTATGGTTTTGGAGCTTCTAAACCGAAAAACAGTCCTTTAGCTTTTGGGTTCCGGTTGCAGTTCTAGTTCTTATACCCAATCATAAACATGAGATCTAGTCATATTTGACTCCAAAAACACTAACCAAGCTTCTTATTGCTTCTGAAATATATGTGGGTTTGGCCGAAGTCCTATGAGTTTTCGGTTTTGGAGCTTCTAAACAGAAAAACACTACTCCAGCTTTTGGGATCCGGTTGCGGTTCTAGTTCTTATACCCAATCATAAACACAATATAGAGTCATATTTGACTCCAAAAACACTAACCAAGCTTCTTATTGATTCTCAAATCTTTGTGGGTGTTGCCGAAGTCCTATGAGTTTCCGGTTTAGGAGCTTCTGAACAGAAAAACACTACTTTAGCTTTTGGGATCCGGTTGCGGTTCTAGTTCTTATACTCAATCATAAACACGAGATCTTGTCATATTTGACTCCAAAAACACTAACCAAGCTTCTTATTGCTTCTCAAATCTTTGTGGGTGTTGCCGAAGTCCTATGAGTTTCCGGTTTTGGAGCTTCCGAACGGAAAAACACTACTTTAGCTTTTGGGATCCGGTTGCGGTTCTAGTTCTTATACCCAATCATAAACACGAGATCTAGTCATACTTGATTCCAAAAACACTAACCAAGCTTCTCATTGCTTCTCAAATCTTTGTGGGTGTGGCCGAAGTCCTATGAGTTTCCGGTTTTGGAGCTTCTGAACGGAAAAACACCACTTTAGCTTTTGGGATCCGGTTGCGGTTCTAGTTCTTATACCCAATCATAAACACAATATAGAGTCATATTTGACTCCAAAAACACTAACCAAGATTCTTATTGCTTCTCAAATCTTTGTGGGTGTTGCCTAAGTCCTATGAGTTTTTGGTTTTGGAGCTTCTAAACCGAAAAACACTCCTTTAGCTTTTGGGATCCGGTTGCAGTTCTAGTTCTTATACCCAATCATAAACATGAGATCTAGTCATATTTGACTCCAAAACACTAACCAAGCTTCTTATTGCTTCTGAAATCTATGTGGGTTTGGCCAAAGTCCTATGAGTTTTCGGTTTTGGAGCTTCTAAACAGAAAAACACTACTCTAGCTTTTGGGATCCGCTTGCGGTTCTAGTTCTTATACCCAATCATAAACACAATATAGAGTCATATTTGACTCCAAAAACACTAACCAAGCTTCTTATTGCTTCTCAAATCTTTGTGGGTGTTGCCGAAGTCCTATGAGTTTCCGGTTTTGGAGCTTCCGAACGGAAAAACACTACTTTAGCTTTTGGGATCCGGTTGCGGTTCTAGTTCTTATACCCAATCATAAACACGAGATCTAGTCATACTTGATTCCAAAAACACTAACCAAGCTTCTTATTGCTTCTCAAATCTTTGTGGGTGTGGCCGAAGTCCTATGAGTTTCCGGTTTTGGAGCTTCTGAACGGAAAAACACAACTTTAGCTTTTGGGATCCGGTTGCGGTTCTAGTTCTTATACCCAATCATAAACACAATATAGAGTCATATTTGACTCCAAAAACACTAACCAAGCTTCTTATTGCTTCTCAAATCTTTGTGGGTGTTGCCTAAGTCCTATGAGTTTATGGTTTTGGAGCTTCTAAACCGAAAAACAGTCCTTTAGCTTTTGGGATCCGGTTGCAGTTCTAGTTCTTATACCCAATCATAAACATGAGATCTAGTCATATTTGACTCCAAAAACACTAACCAAGCTTCTTATTGCTTCTGAAATATATGTGGGTTTGGCCGAAGTCCTATGAGTTTTCGGTTTTGGAGCTTCTAAACAGAAAAACACTACTCCAGCTTTTGGGATCCGGTTGCGGTTCTAGTTCTTATACCCAATCATAAACACAATATAGAGTCATATTTGACTCCAAAAACACTAACCAAGCTTCTTATTGATTCTCAAATCTTTGTGGGTGTTGCCGAAGTCCTATGAGTTTCCGGTTTAGGAGCTTCTGAACGGAAAAACACTATTTTAGCTTTTGGGATCCGGTTGCGGTTCTAGTTCTTATACCCAATCATAAACACGAGATCTTGTCCTATTTGACTCCAAAAACACTAACCAAGCTTCTTATTGCTTCTCAAATCTTTGTGGGTGTTGCCGAAGTCCTATGAGTTTCCGGTTCTGGAGCTTCCGAACGGAAAAACACTACTTTAGCTTTTGGGATCCGGTTGCGGTTCTAGTTCTTATACCCAATCATAAACACGAGATCTAGTCATACTTGATTCCAAAAACACTAACCAAGCTTCTTATTGCTTCTCAAATCTTTGTGGGTGTGGCCGAAGTCCTATGAGTTTCCGGTTTTGGAGCTTCTGAACGGAAAAACACTAATTTAGCTTTTGGGATCCGGTTGCGGTTCTAGTTCTTATACCCAATCATAAACACAATATAGAGTCATATTTGACTCCAAAAACACTAACCAAGCTTCTTATTGCTTCTCAAATCTTTGTGGGTGTTGCCTAAGTCCTATGAGTTTTTGGTTTTGGAGCTTCTAAACCGAAAAACACTCCTTTAGCTTTTGGGATCCGGTTGCAGTTCTAGTTCTTATACCCAATCATAAACATGAGATCTAGTCATATTTGACTCCAAAAACACTAACCAAGCTTCTTATTGCTTCTGAAATCTATGTGGGTTTGGCCAAAGTCCTATGAGTTTTCGGTTTTGGAGCTTCTAAACAGAAAAACACTACTCTAGCTTTTGGGATCCGCTTGCGGTTCTAGTTCTTATACCCAATCATAAACACAATATAGAGTCATATTTGACTCCAAAAACACTAACCAAGCTTCTTATTGCTTCTAAAATCTTTGTGGGTGTGGCCGAAGTCCTATGAGTTTTCGGTTTTGAAGCTTCTGAACGGAAAAACACTACTTTAGCTTTTGGGATCCGGTTGCGGTTCTAATTCTTATACCCAATCATAAACACGAGATCTAGTCATATTTGACTCCAAAAACACTAACCAAGCTTCTTATTACTTCTCAAATCCTTGTGGGTGTTGCCGAAGTCCTATGAGTTTCCGGTTTTGGAGCTTCTGAACGGAAAAACACTACATTAGCTTTTAGGATCCGGTTGCGGTTCTAGTTCTTATACCCAATCATAAACACGAGATCTAGTCATATTTGACTCCAAAAACACTAACCAAGCTTCTTATTGCTTCTCAAATCTTTGTGGGTGTGGCCGAAGTCCTATGAGTTTTCGGTTTTGGAGCTTCTAAACAGAAAACACTACTCCAGCTTTTGGGATCCGGTTGCGGTTCTAGTTCTTATACCCAATCATAACCACAATATAGTGTCATATTTGACTCCAAAAATACTAACCAAGCTTCTTATTGATTCTCAAATCTTTGTGGGTGTTGCCGAAGTCCTATGAGTTTCCGGTTTTGGAGCTTCCGAACGGAAAAACACTACTTTAGCTTTTGGGATCCGGTTGCGGTTCTAGTTCTTATACCCAATCATAAACACGAGATCTAGTCATACTTGATTCCAAAAACACTAACCAAGCTTCTTATTGCTTCTCAAATCTTTGTGGGTGTGGCCGAAGTCCTATGAGTTTCCGGTTTTGGAGCTTCTGAACGGAAAAACACTACTTTAGCTTTTGGGATCCGGTTGCGGTTCTAGTTCTTATACCCAATCATAAACACAATATAGAGTCATATTTGACTCCAAAAACACTAACCAAGCTTCTTATTGCTTCTTAAATCTTTGTGGGTGTGGCCGAAGTCCTATGAGTTTCCGGTTTTGGAGCTTCTGAACGGAAAAACACTACTTTAGCTTTTGGGATCCGGTTGCGGTTCTAGTTCTTATACCCAATCATAAACACAATATAGAGTCATATTTGACTCCAAAAACACTAACCAAGCTTCTTATTGCTTCTCAAATCTTTGTGGGTGTTGCCTAAGTCCTATGAGTTTTTGGTTTTGGAGCTTCTAAACCGAAAAACAGTCCTTTAGCTTTTGGGATCCGGTTGCAGTTCTAGTTCTTATACCCAATCATAAACATGAGATCTAGTCATATTTGACTCCAAAAACACTAACCAAGCTTCTTATTGCTTCTGAAATCTATGTGGGTTTGGCCAAAGTCCTATGAGTTTTCGGTTTTGGAGCTTCTAAACAGAAAAACACTACTCTAGCTTTTGGGATCCGCTTGCGGTTCTAGTTCTTATACCCAATCATAAACACAATATAGAGTCATATTTGACTCCAAAAACACTAACCAAGCTTCTTATTGCTTCTAAAATCTTTGTGGGTGTGGCCGAAGTCCTATGAGTTTTCGGTTTTGAAGCTTCTGAACGGAAAAACACTACTTTAGCTTTTGGGATCCGGTTGCGGTTCTAATTCTTATACCCAATCATAAACACGAGATCTAGTCATATTTGACTCCAAAAACACTAACCAAGCTTCTTATTACTTCTCAAATCCTTGTGGGTGTTGCCGAAGTCCTATGAGTTTCCGGTTTTGGAGCTTCTGAACAGAAAAACACTACATTAGCTTTTGGGATCCGGTTGCGGTTCTAGTTCTTATACCCAATCATAAACACGAGATCTAGTCATATTTGACTCCAAAAACACTAACCAAGCTTCTTATTGCTTCTCAAATCTTTGTGGGTGTGGCCGAAGTCCTATGAGTTTTCGGTTTTGGAGCTTCTAAACAGAAAACACTACTCTAGCTTTTGGGATCCGGTTGCGGTTCTAGTTCTTATACCCAATCATAAACACAATATAGAGTCAAATATGACTCCAAAAATACTAACCAAGCTTCTTATTGATTCTCAAATCTTTGTGGGTGTTGCCGAAGTCCTATGAGTTTCCGGTTTTGGAGCTTCCGAACGGAAAAACACTACTTTAGCTTTTGGGATCCGGTTGCGGTTCTAGTTCTTATACCCAATCATAAACACGAGATCTAGTCATACTTGATTCCAAAAACACTAACCAAGCTTCTTATTGCTTCTCAAATCTTTGTGGGTGTGGCCGAAGTCCTATGAGTTTTTGGTTTTGGAGCTTCTAAACCGAAAAACAGTCCTTTAGCTTTTGGGATCCGGTTGCAGTTCTAGTTCTTATACCCAATCATAAACATGAGATCTAGTCATATTTGACTCCAAAAACACTAACCAAGCTTCTTATTGCTTCTGAAATCTATGTGGGTTTGGCCGAAGTCCTATGAGTTTTCGGTTTTGGAGCTTCTAAACAGAAAAACACTACTCCAGCTTTTGGGATCCGGTTGCGGTTCTAGTTCTTATACCCAATCATAAACACAATATAGAGTCATATTTGACTCCAAAAACACTAACCAAGCTTCTTATTGATTCTCAAATCTTTGTGGGTGTTGCCGAAGTCCTATGAGTTTCCCGTTTAGGAGCTTCTGAACGGAAAAACACTACTTTAGGTTTTGGGATCCGGTTGCGGTTCTAGTTCTTATACCCAATCATAAACACGAGATCTTGTCATATTTGACTCCAAAAACACTAACCAAGCTTCTTATTGCTTCTCAAATCTTTGTGGGTGTTGCCGAAGTCCTATGAGTTTCCGGTTTTGGAGCTTCCGAACGGAAAAACACTACTTTAGCTTTTGGGATCCGGTTGCGGTTCTAGTTCTTATACCCAATCATAAACACGAGATCTAGTCATACTTGATTCCAAAAACACTAACCAAGCTTCTTATTGCTTCTCAAATCTTTGTGGGTGTGGCCGAAGTCCTATGAGTTTCCGGTTTTGGAGCTTCTGAACGGAAAAACACTACTTTAGCTTTTGGGATCCGGTTGCGGTTCTAGTTCTTATACCCAATCATAAACACAATATAGAGTCATATTTGACTCCAAAAACACTAACCAAGCTTCTTATTGCTTCTCAAATCTTTGTGGGTGTTGCCTAAGTCCTATGAGTTTTTGGTTTTGGAGCTTCTAAACCGAAAATCACTCCTTTAGCTTTTGGGATCCGGTTGCAGTTCTAGTTCTTATACCCAATCATAAACATGAGATCTAGTCATATTTGACTCCAAAAACACTAACCAAGCTTCCTATTGCTTCTGAAATCTATGTGGGTTTGGCCGAAGTCCTATGAGTTTTCGGTTTTGGAGCTTCTAAACAGAAAAACACTACTCTAGCTTTTGGGATCCGGTTGCCGTTCTAGTTCTTATACCCAATCATAAACACAATATAGAGTCATATTTGACTCCAAAAACACTAACCAAGCTTCTTATTGATTCTCAAATCTTTGTGGGTGTTGCCAAAGTCCTATGAGTTTCCGGTTTTGGAGCTTCTGAACGGAAAAACACTGCTTTAGCTTTTGGAATCCGGTTGCGGTTCTAGTTCTTATACCCAATCATAAACACGAGATCTTGTCATATTTGACTCCAAAAACACTAACCAAGCTTCTTATTGCTTCTCAAATCTTTGTGGGTGTTGCCGAAGTCCTATGAGTTTCCGGTTTTGGAGCTTCCGAACGGAAAAACACTACTTTAGCTTTTGGGATCCGGTTGCGGTTCTAGTTCTGATACCCAATCATAAACACGAGATCTAGTCATACTTGATTCCAAAAACACTAAACAAGCTTCTTATTGCTTCTCAAATCTTTGTGGGTGTGGCCGAAGTCCTATGAGTTTCCGGTTTTGGAGCTTCTGAACGGAAAAACACTACTTTAGCTTTTGGGATCCGGTTGCGGTTCTAGTTCTTATACCCAATCATAAACACAATATAGAGTCATATTTGACTCCAAAAACACTAACCAAGCTTCTTATTGCTTCTCAAATCTTTGTGGGTGTAAGAATGTGGAGATTAGGTTGCGAGAATGGGACTAAGAGTTGCGGAAATGAGTGTGAGAGATTAGAGAGAAAGAGATTTGATGATGAGAAAGAGAGAAAGTATCTCTTCTTACTTAAAATGGCAAAATACAATGGTTCCCTTTAAAGGGCTATACAAAGAGGATATGCTGAGCGAATATCCTAGTCTTATCTACAATTGTACTATAAAGCATAAAGTAAACCGCGTCATAAAGCAAGCCGCGTCTCCTTCCTCCTTTGAACGTGTAACGGCTATATGGGAAGGATCCGGAGGCTTCTAGAAGACTCTTGGAGAGAAACCAAGGCTAAGGGGCCGAGAGGAAACCTCATGGGCCGAGGCAAAACTTCAACCGTACGGACGGCCTTATTCCTTCGTACCGCACAGGCTGTACCGCGGGTCGTACCGCGGGTTAGTCTGATCGTCCCGCGGTACGGTCAGATTCCTTCTTAAACATTTTCACTCGACCCGAACACTTCCTTTCTTGATTCCACTTGACCCGAATGACTTCTCTTAATTATTTGGTTCAATACTCCCCCTCAAGCTAACCATAGATGTATCTAGGTTAAGCTTAGATCCAAATTCAACCACCTCATTAAAAACCTTGGTGTAGAAAACCGCATGGGATAAAACTACACTCAAGGGAAAAAGAGTATGGGATATTTGGCTAAGAGGATCATGGCCGAGAGAGGTCAACGAGGCCAAGTTTGTGATGAATGTACTCACAAACCTTGGTGCTAGCTCCTTTGGTGAAGATGTCGGCCAATTGTTCTTCACTCTCGGTGTAGCAAGGTAAGATTACTCCAAGTTGAACTTGTTCTCGGACCTTGTGGCAATCTACTTCAATGTGCTTCGTTCTCTCATGGAACACTGAATTTGAGGCGATGTGAATGGCGGCTTGATTGTCGCAATGCATGGTGATTGGCTTTGGTGTGTCAATTCCAAAGTCTTTGAGGAGAGCTTTCAACCACATGAGTTCAGTTGTGAGCTTTCTCATGGCCCGGTACTCGGCTTCAGCACTTGAAAGGGAGACCACCTTTTGCTTCTTGCTTCTCCAAGTAACTAGGTTGCCACCAATGAATGTACAATAGCCGGTGGTTGACCTTCTATCCTTCGTATCTCCAGCATAGTCCACATCACAATATCCTACTAGCTCCGTGTTTTTGTTGCATCCCATCCAAATGCCTTGACCCGGAGCTCCTTTGAGATATTTGAGGATGCGAGTCACCATATTCCAATGATGTAGTGTGGGAGCTTGCATGTGTTGGCTCACTACATTCACAGCAAAGCAAATGTCAGGCCTAGTAATGGTTAGATAGATGAGCTTACCTACAAGTCTTCGATATTGTGTGACATCCTCGAAAGGCTTGTTGTCTAGCTCCCCCTTACGATTGGCCTTGTAGTCATCTTCCAAGGGAGTCTTAGCCGGTTTTGCTCCAAGTTTACCTACTTGACTAAGAAGATCAAGAGTGTACTTCCTTTGAGATAAGAAGAGACCTTCCTTTGATCTACAAACTTCTATCCCAAGGAAGTACTTTAGTTCACCAAGGTCTTTTATATCAAAAACACTCTTAAGAAAGGCTTTAGTTTCGTGAATCCCTACCTTGTCATTCCCGGAGATGATAATATCATCTACATAAACGAGAATGACTACTATACCTTCCTTGCTTGGTAGAGTGAAAAGAGTGTTGTCGGCTTCCGACTTCTTGAATCCTCTATCCAACAAGGTTGTGCTAAGCTTGTGGTACCAAGCTCTCGGGGATTGCTTCAAACCATAGATAGCTTTCTTGAGTTTAAAGACCTTCCCGGGTGCATTATGATCTTCAAGACCCGGTGGTGGCTTCATGTAGACTTCTTCTTCAAGTTCTCCTTGAAGAAAGGCGTTCTTAACATCCATTTGCCAAAGTTCCCATTCCAAGTTGGTAGCTAAAGATAGAACCACTCTAACCGTATGAAGCTTTGCAACCGGAGCAAACGTATCTCTATAGTCCTCCCCATACGTTTGAGTGAACCCTCTTGCAACAAGCCTAGCTTTGTAGCGTTCAATGTCCCCATTGCTCTTGTACTTGATAGTGAAGACCCATTTGGATGTCACCGCTTTCTTGCCTCTAGGTAGCTCTCCTTCTTCCCAAGTATGGTTGTGTTCCATAGCTTGTCTTTCGGCTGCTATAGCGTCTCTCCATACTTGATGTTGGATAGCTTCTTCATAGGTTTGAGGAATCCAATGCTGGTCAATTTGTCCAAGAAAAACTTGATGTTCTTCGGGAAAGTGAGCAATGGTACACACGGCTTGAATGGGGTGAGCTACGGCTTGACTATTGTAGTAGACTCGAGTATTCTTCCAATTTGATGGAGGGAACTTCAGTCTTTCACTTCTCCTTAGGGCTATAGGCGCTTCTTGAGATGTAGATCCGTCGTTATGATCCGATGTAGACAAATTTTCCTCTTCGGATAAGGTAGTCTCTTCCTCATGATCACTTGGAATCTCTCCTTCTTCAAGAATGTTCTCTTGAATGTTTGCTTGAATGTTTTCTTCTTCTTGTAAATGTTCTTCTTCTTCATGTTGTGATGTTTCTTGTTGTTGAGTAGGCTCCGGATTAGGATATGGTGAGTTGGTGTGGCCTTGAGAGTTACTTACACCAAGTCTTTCCAAGATAATACGGAGATTGTTGGCTCTATCCGAAGGTGAATGGGTGAGATCTTGAATGTCTTCCCAATTCTTGTATTCATAGTAACCTTTAGACTCAACAAACTTCACATCTCTAGAGACAAGAACTTTCTTTGTTTCCGGTATATAGCACGTGTATCCTTTTTGAGTAATTGAGTATCCAATAAACATGCCCTTGACACTCTTAGGATCAAGCTTATTCCTTTGTTCACCTATAAGAACATAGCAAACACAACCAAACACGCGTAAGTGATTGATAGACGGTTTATTTTTGTTAAGTACCTCAAAGGGAGAGGAATCTTGTAGGATCTTAGTTGGTATCCGGTTGATCAAGTAGCAAGCTAGCACCACCGCATCACTCCAAAACCGTTTAGGAACATTGGTGTGAAACATCATGGATCGGGCTACTTCCATAAGGTGTCTATTCTTCCTCTCCGCTACTCCGTTTTGTTGTGGTGTATAAGGGCAGCTTGTTTGATGGATTATCCCGTGCTTGGCCAAATGTTGCTTGAAGGCATGACTTGTATATTCACCACCATTATCGGACCTAAAAATTTTGATCTTGGCATTGTAATGGTTAGTGACATAGTTTTGAAAATTAGTAAAAGCTTCAAGAACTCTATCCTTAGAAGGAAGCAATGTTAACCAAGTATATTTTGACTTCTCATCAATGAATGTGACAAAATATTTCTGATTTTCTCTAGATAAGCAAGGTGAAGTCTAAACATCCGAATGAACCAAATCAAAACAATTCTCATAGATAGTATTAGACTTGGGAAAAACAGATTTGCAATGTTTACCAAGAATACAAGCCTCACATTCATCATTCTTAAAAGAAATACTTGGTAACAAAAGGCCTAAGGCACGAGAATGAGGATGACCTAATCTAGCATGCCAAATTGCATTATTCGCATTAACAAGAACTGAACTAAAGTGAGAAGCTAGAGGAGTTGAAAGCTTTGTATCTTCAAGAACATAAAGACCATCCTTTGTACCTCCATGACCAAGCACTCTACTAGTCTCAATATCCTGAAAATGAACATCATTAGGACCAAAGATAGCATAACAATTAAGGTCGGTAGTAGCTTTCTTAACGGATAACAAGTTTGAAGTGAAAGTAGGCATATAGAAAGCTTTAAACTTTTTGCTAAACAATTCTAAATCACCCAATCCTTTAACCGGAATCTTATCACCATTTGCAATTATGACATTTCCTAAAGCCGGTTCAATGTTTTTCATCAACTTAGAGTCACTAATCATATGGTGAGAGGCTCCCGAATCAACAATAAGCGGTTTTAAAGAACTAAGAGCATGATAAGCGTTACCGGAAGACTCTTTGAGAGCCTTGATGAGTGCATCGAGGTCAGAACGTCTCACTAGGTCGGAGGAAGCCATCATGGCAGCTCCATTTCCTCCCAATGCTTGACTTGATGTTCCGGCTTGCTCTTGGCCTCCAAGGTTCTCTCCGGTAGCGTGATTAGCTCTTGGCTCCCTTCTTGCCGGTCTTAGGTGAGGGTGAAGGATCCAGCACTTCTCTTTGGCATGTCCACTCTTCTTGCAATGGTCACACCATGGAGCCTTCCCGCGGTTGGTGTTGAAGTTCCCACGGTTGGCGGATGCGAGCTCGCTTGAGTTGCCCGAGACAAGTTCTCCTTTGCTACCAAATAACCCGAGAGATCCTTGCTCCTTTTGGATTTGAGAGCACACTTCTTCGAGGTTTTGGAGCTTGTCGGCACGGAGGAGATGCTTGATGAGGTCGTTGTACCCCGGGTTCAAGGTGAAGAGTAGACCAAAGACCTTGTCTTGTTCACGCCTCTCATTGATGACCGCCGGATCAAGAGTGTTGGGTCTTAACATCTCAAGCTCTGCCCAAAGAGACCGAAACTTCCCAAAGTGTTGAGTAAACTCCATGTCTCCTTGAGTCAGCTCATTGATGGCTTTCTTGATCTCGAAAACCCGGCTTAGGTTGGATTGATTTCCAAACACATTTTGCAAAGTTTCCCAAAGATCCTTGGGAGTCTCACAATAGGAGTATCCTTCAAGGATTGATGCTTCAAGCGAGTTTTGAAGGACGGATAAGACCATTTGGCCTTCTTGGAACCACTTGTCTTCATCAACAAGAACGATCTCCAAGCCTTCTTCGTTTGTGGTTGTCTCTCTTGGCGCTTCACTCTTGATGATGTGAGGCCAGAATCCACGACCACACAAGATAGTCTTCATGGTGCTTGCCCAAAGCAAGTAGTTTCCTCCTTTGAGGGTAACCAGAGCACGAATCTTGGTGTTTTCCATGGTGAGAAGAATCGAAAAGAGAATGAAGATTGAAGAAGAAGAAGATTTGCAAAGAGAGTTTCGGAGAATAGAGTATGTGGAGCTTTATGGCTCTGATACCATGTAAGAATGTGGAGATTAGGTTGCGAGAATGGGACTAAGAGTTGCGGAAATGAGTGTGAGAGATTAGAGAGAAAGAGATTTGATGATGAGAAAGAGAGAAAGTATCTCTTCTTACTTAAAATGGCAAAATACAATGGTTCCCTTTAAAGGGCTATACAAAGAGGATATGTTGAGCGAATATCCTAGTCTTATCTACAATTGTACTATAAAGCATAAAGTAAACCGCGTCATAAAGCAAGCCGCGTCTCCTTCCTCCTTTGAACGTGTAACGGCTATATGGGAAGGATCCGGAGGCTTCTAGATGACTCTTGGAGAGAAACCAAGGCTAAGGGGCAGAGAGGAAACCTCATGGGCCGAGGCAAAACTTCAACCGTACGGACGGCCTTATTCCTTCGTACCGCACAGGCTGTACCGCGGGTCGTACCGCGGGTTAGTCTGATCGTCCCGTGGTACGGTCAGATTCCTTCTTAAACATTTTCACTCGACCCGAACACTTCCTTTCTTGATTCCACTTGACCCGAATGACTTCTCTTAATTATTTGGTTCAATACTCCCCCTCAAGCTAACCATAGATGTATCTAGGTTAAGCTTGGATCCAAATTCAACCACCTCATTAAAAACCTTGGTGTAGAAAACCGCATGGGATAAAACTACACTCAAGGGAAAAAGAGTATGGGATATTTGGCTAAGAGGATCATGGCCGAGAGAGGTCAACGAGGCCAAGTTTGTGATGAATGTACTCACAAACCTTGGTGCTAGCTCCTTTGGTGAAGATGTCGGCCAATTGTTCTTCACTCTCGGTGTAGCAAGGTAAGATTACTCCAAGTTGAACTTGTTCTCGGACCTTGTGGCAATCTACTTCAATGTGCTTCGCTCTCTCATGGAACACTGAATTTGAGGCGATGTGAATGGCGGCTTGATTGTCGCAATGCATGGTGATTGGCTTTGGTGTGTCAATTCCAAAGTCTTTGAGGAGAGCTTTCAACCACATGAGTTCAGTTGTGAGCTTTCTCATGGCCCGGTACTCGGCTTCAGCACTTGAAAGGGAGACCACCTTTTGCTTCTTGCTTCTCCAAGTAACTAGGTTGCCACCAATGAATGTACAATAGCCGGTGGTTGACCTTCTATCCTTCGTATCTCCAGCATAGTCCGCATCACAATATCCTACTAGCTCCGTGTTTTTGTTGCATCCCATCCAAATGCCTTGACCCGGAGCTCCTTTGAGATATTTGAGGATGCGAGTCACCATATTCCAATGATGTAGTGTGGGAGCTTGCATGTGTTGGCTCACTACATTCACAGCAAAGCAAATGTCAGGCCTAGTAATGGTTAGATAGATGAGCTTACCTACAAGTCTTCGATATTGTGTGACATCCTCGAAAGGCTTGTTGTCTAGCTCCCCCTTACGATTGGCCTTGTAGTCATCTTCCAAGGGAGTCTTAGCCGGTTTTGCTCCAAGTTTACCTACTTGACTAAGAAGATCAAGAGTGTACTTCCTTTGAGATAAGAAGAGACCTTCCTTTGATCTACAAACTTCTATCCCAAGGAAGTACTTTAGTTCACCAAGGTCTTTTATATCAAAAACACTCTTAAGAAAGGCTTTAGTTTCGTGAATCCCTACCTTGTCATTCCCGGAGATGATAATATCATCTACATAAACGAGAATGACTACTATACCTTCCTTGCTTGGTAGAGTGAAAAGAGTGTTGTCGGCTTCCGACTTCTTGAATCCTCTATCCAACAAGGTTGTGCTAAGCTTGTGGTACCAAGCTCTCGGGGATTGCTTCAAACCATAGATAGCTTTCTTGAGTTTAAAGACCTTCCCGGGTGCATTCTGATCTTCAAGACCCGGTGGTGGCTTCATGTAGACTTCTTCTTCAAGTTCTCCTTGAAGAAAGGCGTTCTTAACATCCATTTGCCAAAGTTCCCATTCCAAGTTGGTAGCTAAAGATAGAACCACTCTAACCGTATGAAGCTTTGCAACCGGAGCAAACGTATCTCTATAGTCCTCCCCATACGTTTGAGTGAACCCTCTTGCAACAAGCCTAGCTTTGTAGCGTTCAATGTCCCCATTGCTCTTGTACTTGATAGTGAAGACCCATTTGGATGTCACCGCTTTCTTGCCTCTAGGTAGCTCTCCTTCTTCCCAAGTATGGTTGTGTTCCATAGCTTGTCTTTCGGCTGCTATAGCGTCTCTCCATACTTGATGTTGGATAGCTTCTTCATAGGTTTGAGGAATCCAATGCTGGTCAATTTGTCCAAGAAAGACTTGATGTTCTTCGGGAAAGTGAGCAATGGTACACACGGCTTGAATGGGGTGAGCTACGGCTTGACTATTGTAGTAGACTCGAGTATTCTTCCAATTTGATGGAGGGAACTTCAGTCTTTCACTTCTCCTTAGGGCTATAGGCGCTTCTTGAGATGTAGATCCGTCGTTATGATCCGATGTAGACAAATTTTCCTCTTCGGATAAGGTAGTCTCTTCCTCATGATCACTTGGAATCTCTCCTTCTTCAAGAATGTTCTCTTGAATGTTTGCTTGAATGTTTTCTTCTTCTTGTAAATGTTCTTCTTCTTCATGTTGTGATGTTTCTTGTTGTTGAGTAGGCTCCGGATTAGGATTTGGTGAGTTGGTGTGGCCTTGAGAGTTACTTACACCAAGTCTTTCCAAGATAATACGGAGATTGTTGGCTCTATCCGAAGGTGAATGGGTGAGATCTTGAATGTCTTCCCAATTCTTGTCTTCATAGTAACCTTTAGACTCAACAAACTTCACATCTCTAGAGACAAGAACTTTCTTTGTTTCCGGTATATAGCACTTGTATCCTTTTTGAGTAATTGAGTATCCAATAAACATGCCCTTGACACTCTTAGGATCAAGCTTATTCCTTTGTTCACCTATAAGAACAAAGCAAACACAACCAAACACGCGTAAGTGATTGATAGACGGTTTATTTTTGTTAAGTACCTCAAAGGGAGAGGAATCTTGTAGGATCTTAGTTGGTATCCGGTTGATCAAGTAGCAAGCTAGCACCACCGCATCACTCCAAAACCGTTTAGGAACATTGGTGTGAAACATCATGGATCGGGCTACTTCCATAAGGTGTCTATTCTTCCTCTCCGCTACTCCATTTTGTTGTGGTGTATAAGGGCAGCTTGTTTGATGGATTATCCCGTGCTTGGCCAAATGTTGCTTGAAGGCATGACTTGTATATTCACCACCATTATCGGACCTAAAAATTTTGATCTTGGCATTGTAATGGTTAGTGACATAGTTTTTAAAATTAGTAAAAGCTTCAAGAACTCTATCCTTAGAAGGAAGCAATGTTAACCAAGTATATTTTGACTTCTCATCAATGAATGTGACAAAATATTTCTGATTTTCTCTAGATAAGCAAGGTGAAGTCTAAACATCCGAATGAACCAAATCAAAACAATTCTCATAGATAGTATTAGACTTGGGAAAAACAGATTTGCAATGTTTACCAAGAATACAAGCCTCACATTCATCATTCTTAAAAGAAATACTTGGTAACAAAAGGCCTAAGGCACGAGAATGAGGATGACCTAATCTAGCATGCCAAATTGCATTATTCGCATTAACAAGAACTGAACTAAAGTGAGAAGCTAGAGGAGTTGAAAGCTTTGTATCTTCAAGAACATAAAGACCATCCTTTGTACCTCCATGACCAAGCACTCTACTAGTCTCAATATCCTGAAAATGAACATCATTAGGACCAAAGATAGCATAACAATTAAGGTCGGTAGTAGCTTTCTTAACGGATAACAAGTTTGAAGTGAAAGTAGGCATATAGAAAGCTTTAAACTTTTTGCTAAACAATTCTAAATCACCCAATCCTTTAACCGGAATCTTATCACCATTTGCAATTATGACATTTCCTAAAGCCGGTTCAATGTTTTTCATCAACTTAGAGTCACTAATCATATGGTGAGAGGCTCCCGAATCAACAATAAGCGGTTTTAAAGAACTAAGAGCATGATAAGCGTTACCGGAAGACTCTTTGAGAGCCTTGATGAGTGCATCGAGGTCAGAACGTCTCACTAGGTCGGAGGAAGCCATCATGGCAGCTCCATTTCCTCCCAATGCTTGACTTGATGTTCCGGCTTGCTCTTGGCCTCCAAGGTTCTCTCCGGTAGCGTGATTAGCTCTTGGCTCCCTTCTTGCCGGTCTTAGGTGAGGGTGAAGGATCCAGCACTTCTCTTTGGCATGTCCACTCTTCTTGCAATGGTCACACCATGGAGCCTTCCCGCGGTTGGTGTTGAAGTTCCCACGGTTGGCGGATGCGAGCTCGCTTGAGTTGCCCGAGACAAGTTCTCCTTTGCTACCAAATAACCCGAGAGATCCTTGCTCCTTTTGGATTTGAGAGCACACTTCTTCGAGGTTTTGGAGCTTGTCGGCACGGAGGAGATGCTTGATGAGGTCGTTGTACCCCGGGTTCAAGGTGAAGAGTAGACCAAAGACCTTGTCTTGTTCACGCCTCTCATTGATGACCGCCGGATCAAGAGTGTTGGGTCTTAACATCTCAAGCTCTGCCCAAAGAGACCGAAACTTCCCAAAGTGTTGAGTAAACTCCATGTCTCCTTGAGTCAGCTCATTGATGGCTTTCTTGATCTCGAAAACCCGGCTTAGGTTGGATTGATTTCCAAACACATTTTGCAAAGTTTCCCAAAGATCCTTGGGAGTCTCACAATAGGAGTATCCTTCAAGGATTGATGCTTCAAGCGAGTTTTGAAGGACGGATAAGACCATTTGGCCTTCTTGGAACCACTTGTCTTCATCAACAAGAACGATCTCCAAGCCTTCTTCGTTTGTGGTTGTCTCTCTTGGCGCTTCACTCTTGATGATGTGAGGCCAGAATCCACGACCACACAAGATAGTCTTCATGGTGCTTGCCCAAAGCAAGTAGTTTCCTCCTTTGAGGGTAACCAGAGCACGAATCTTGGTGTTTTCCATGGTGAGAAGAATCGAAAAGAGAATGAAGATTGAAGAAGAAGAAGATTTGCAAAGAGAGTTTCGGAGAATAGAGTATGTGGAGCTTTATGGCTCTGATACCATGTAAGAATGTGGAGATTAGGTTGCGAGAATGGGACTAAGAGTTGCGGAAATGAGTGTGAGAGATTAGAGAGAAAGAGATTTGATGATGAGAAAGAGAGAAAGTATCTCTTCTTACTTAAAATGGCAAAATACAATGGTTCCCTTTAAAGGGCTATACAAAGAGGATATGCTGAGCGAATATCCTAGTCTTATCTACAATTGTACTATAAAGCATAAAGTAAACCGCGTCATAAAGCAAGCCGCGTCTCCTTCCTCCTTTGAACGTGTAACGACTATATGGGAAGGATCCGGAGGCTTCTAGAAGACTCTTGGAGAGAAACCAAGGCTAAGGGGCCGAGAGGAAACCTCATGGGCCGAGGCAAAACTTCAACCGTACGGACGGCCTTATTCCTTCGTACCGCACAGGCTGTACCGCGGGTCGTACCGCGGGTTAGTCTGATCGTCCCGCGGTACGGTCAGATTCCTTCTTAAACATTTTCACTCGACCCGAACACTTCCTTTCTTGATTCCACTTGACCCGAATGACTTCTCTTTATTATTTGGTTCAATAGTGGGTGTTGCCTAAGTCCTATGTGTTTTTGGTGTTGGAGCTTCTAAACCGAAAAACACTCCTTTAGCTTTTGGGATCCGGTTGCAGTTCTAGTTCTTATACCCAATCATAAACATGAGATCTAGCCATATTTGACTCCAAAAACACTAACCAAGCTTCTTATTGCTTCTGAAATCTATGTGGGTTTGGCCGAAGTCCTATGAGTTTTCGGTTTTGGAGCTTCTAAACAGAAAAACACTACTCTAGCTTTTGGGATCCGGTTGCGGTTCTAGTTCTTATACCCAATCATAAACACAATATAGAGTCATATTTGACTCCAAAAACACTAATCAAGCTTCTTATTGCCTCTCAAATCTTTGTGGGTGTTGCCGAAGTCCTATGAGTTTCCGGTTTTGGAGCTTCCGAACGGAAAAACACTACTTTAGCTTTTGGGATCCGGTTGCGGTTCTAGTTCTTATACCCAATCATAAACACGAGATCTAGTCATACTTGATTCCAAAAACACTAACCAAGCTTCTTATTGCTTCTCAAATCTTTGTGGGTGTGGCCGAAGTCCTATGAGTTTCCGGTTTTGGAGCTTCTGAACGGAAAAAAACACTACTTTAGCTTTTGGGATCCGGTTGCGGTTCTAGTTCTTATACCCAATCATAAACACAATATAGAGTCATATTTGACTCCAAAAACACTAACCAAGCTTCTTATTGCTTCTCAAATCTTTGTGGGTGTTGCCTAAGTCCTATGAGTTTTTGGTTTTGGAGCTTCTAAACCGAAAAACACTCCTTTAGCTTTTGGGATCAGGTTGCAGTTCTAGTTCTTATACCTAATCATAAACATGAGATCTAGTCATATTTGACTCCAAAAACACTAACCAAGCTTCTTATTGCTTCTGAAATCTATGTGGGTTTGGCCGAAGTCCTATGAGTTTTCGGTTTTGGAGCTTCTAAACAGAAAAACACTACTCTAGCTTTTGGGATCCGGTTGCGGTTCTAGTTCTTATACCCAATCATAAACACAATATAGAGTCATATTTGACTCCAAAAAAACAAACCAAGCTTCTTATTGCTTCTGAAATCTATGTGGGTTTGGCCGAAGTCCTATGAGTTTTCGGTTTTGGAGCTTCTAAACAGAAAAACACTACTCTAGCTTTTGGGATCCGGTTGCGGTTCTAGTTCTTATACCCAATCATAAACACAATATAGAGTCATATTTGACTCCAAAAACACTAACCAAGCTTCTTATTGATTCTCAAATCTTTGTGGGTGTTGCCGAAGTCCTATGAGTTTCCGGTTTTGGAGCTTCTGAACGGAAAAACACTGCTTTAGCTTTTGGGATCCGGTTGCGGTTCTAGTTCTTATACCCAATCATAAACACGAGATCTTGTCATATTTGACTCCAAAAACACTAACCAAGCTTCTTATTGCTTCTCAAATCTTTGTGGGTGTTGCCGAAGTCCTATGAGTTTCCGGTTTTGGAGCTTCTGAACTGAAAAACACTACTTTAGCTTTTGGGATCCGGTTGCGGTTCTAGTTCCTATACCCAATCATAATCACGAGATCTAGTCATATTTGACTCCAAAAACACTAACCAAGCTTCTTATTGCTTCTCAAATCTTTGTGGGTGTTGCCTAAGTCCTATGAGTTTTTGGTTTTGGAGCTTCTAAACCGAAAAACACTCCTTTAGCTTTTGGGATCCGGTTGCAGTTCTATTTCTTATACCCAATCATAAACATGAGATCTAGTCATATTTGACTCCAAAAACACTAACCAAGCTTCTTATTGCGTCTGAAATCTATGTGGGTTTGGCCGAAGTCCTATGAGTTTTCGGTTTTGGAGCTTCTAAACAGAAAATCACTACTCTAGCTTTTGGGATCCGGTTGCGGTTCTAGTTCTTATACCCAATCATAAACACAATATAGAGTCATATTTGACTCCAAAAACACTAACCAAGCTTCTTATTGCTTCTCAAATCTTTGTGGGTGTTGCCGAAGTCCTATGAGTTTCCGGTTTTGGAGCTTCCGAACGGAAAAACACTACTTTAGCTTTTGGGATCCGGTTGCGGTTCTAGTTCTTATACCCAATCATAAACACGAAATCTAGTAATATTTGACTCCAAAAACACTAACAAAGCTTCTTATTGCTTCTCAAATCTTTGTAGGTGTGGCCGAAGTCCTATGAGTTTTCGGTTTTGGAGCTTCTAAACAGAAAAACACTACTCTAGCTTTTGGGATCCGGTTGCGGTTCTAGTTCTTATACCCAATCATAAACACAATATAGAGTCATATTTGACTCCAAAAACACTAACCAAGCTTCTTATTGATTCTCAAATCTTTGTGGGTGTTGCCGAAGTCCTATGAGTTTCCGGTTTTGGAGCTTCTGAACGGAAAAACACTACTTTAGCTTTTGGGATCCGGTTGCGGTTCTAGTTCTTATACCCAATCATAAACACGAGATCTAGTCATACTTGATTCCAAAAACACTAACCAAGCTTCTTATTGCTTCTCAAATCTTTGTGGGTGTGGCCGAAGTCCTATGAGTTTCCGGTTTTGGAGCTTCTGAACGGAAAAACACTACTTTAGCTTTTGGGATCCGGTTGCGGTTCTAGTTCTTATACCCAATCATAAACATGAGATCTAGTCATATTTGACTCCAAAAACACTAACCAAGCTTCTTATTGCGTCTGAAATCTATGTGGGTTTGGCCGAAGTCCTATGAGGTTTCGGTTTTGGAGCTTCTAAACAGAAAAACACTACTCTAGCTTTTGGGATCCGGTTGCGGTTCTAGTTCTTATACCCAATCATAAACACAATATAGAGTCATATTTGACTCCAAAAACACTAACCAAGCTTCTTATTGCTTCTCAAATCTTTGTGGGTGTTGCCTAAGTCCTATGAGTTTTTGGTGTTGGAGCTTCTAAACCGAAAAACACTCCTTTAGCTTTTGGGATCCGGTTGCAGTTCTAGTTCTTATACCCAATCATAAACATGAGATCTAGCCATATTTGACTCCAAAAACACTAACCAAGCTTCTTATTGCTTCTGAAATCTATGTGGGTTTGGCCGAAGTCCTATGAGTTTTCGGTTTTGGAGCTTCTAAACAGAAAAACACTACTCTAGCTTTTGGGATCCGGTTGCGGTTCTAGTTCTTATACCCAATCATAAACACAATATAGAGTCATATTTGACTCCAAAAACACTAACCAAGCTTCTTATTGCCTCTCAAATCTTTGTGGGTGTTGCCGAAGTCCTATGAGTTTCCGGTTTTGGAGCTTCCGAACGGAAAAACACTACTTTAGCTTTTGGGATCCGGTTGCGGTTCTAGTTCTTATACCCAATCATAAACACGAGATCTAGTCATACTTGATTCCAAAATCACTAACCAAGCTTCTTATTGCTTCTCAAATCTTTGTGGGTGTGGCCGAAGTCCTATGAGTTTCCGGTTTTGGAGCTTCTGAACGGAAAAAAACACTACTTTAGCTTTTGGGATCCGGTTGCGGTTCTAGTTCTTATACCCAATCATAAACACAATATAGAGTCATATTTGACTCCAAAAACACTAACCAAGCTTCTTATTGCTTCTCAAATCTTTGTGGGTGTTGCCTAAGTCCTATGAGTTTTCGGTTTTGGAGCTTCTAAACCGAAAAACACTCCTTTAGCTTTTGGGATCAGGTTGCAGTTCTAGTTCTTATACCTAATCATAAACATGAGATCTAGTCATATTTGACTCCAAAAACACTAACCAAGCTTCTTATTGCTTCTGAAATCTATGTGGGTTTGGCCGAAGTCCTATGAGTTTTCGGTTTTGGAGCTTCTAAACAGAAAAACACTACTCTAGCTTTTGGGATCCGGTTGCGGTTCTAGTTCTTATACCCAATCATAAACACAATATAGAGTCATATTTGACTCCAAAAAAACAAACCAAGCTTCTTATTGCTTCTGAAATCTATGTGGGTTTGGCCGAAGTCCTATGAGTTTTCGGTTTTGGAGCTTCTAAACAGAAAAACACTACTCTAGCTTTTGGGATCCGGTTGCGGTTCTAGTTCTTATACCCAATCATAAACACAATATAGAGTCATATTTGACTCCAAAAACACTAACCAAGCTTCTTATTGATTCTCAAATCTTTGTGGGTGTTGCCGAAGTCCTATGAGTTTCCGGTTTTGGAGCTTCTGAACGGAAAAACACTAGCTTTAGCTTTTGGGATCCGGTTGCGGTTCTAGTTCTTATACCCAATCATAAACACGAGATCTAGTCATATTTGACTCCAAAAACACTAACCAAGCTTCTTATTGCTTCTCAAATCTTTGTGGGTGTTGCCGAAGTCCTATGAGTTTCCGGTTTTGGAGCTTCTGAACGGAAAAACACTACTTTAGCTTTTGGGATCCGGTTGCGGTTCTAGTTCCTATACCCAATCATAATCACGAGATCTAGTCATATTTGACTCCAAAAACACTAACCAAGCTTCTTATTGCTTCTCAAATCTTTGTGGGTGTTGCCTAAGTCCTATGAGTTTTTGGTTTTGGAGCTTCTAAACCGAAAAACACTCCTTTAGCTTTTGGGATCCGGTTGCAGTTCTATTTCTTATACCCAATCATAAACATGAGATCTAGTCATATTTGACTCCAAAAAAACTAACCAAGCTTCTTATTGCGTCTGAAATCTATGTGGGTTTGGCCGAAGTCCTATGAGTTTTCGGTTTTGGAGCTTCTAAACAGAAAATCACTACTCTAGCTTTTGGGATCCGGTTGCGGTTCTAGTTCTTATACCCAATCATAAACACAATATAGAGTCATATTTGACTCCAAAAACACTAACCAAGCTTCTTATTGCTTCTCAAATCTTTGTGGGTGTTGCCGAAGTCCTATGAGTTTCCGGTTTTGGAGCTTCCGAACGGAAAAACACTACTTTAGCTTTTGGGATCCGGTTGCGGTTCTAGTTCTTATACCCAATCATAAACACGAAATCTAGTCATATTTGACTCCAAAAACACTAACCAAGCTTCTTATTGCTTCTCAAATCTTTGTAGGGTGTGGCCGAAGTCCTATGAGTTTTCGGTTTTGGAGCTTCTAAACAGAAAAACACTACTCTAGCTTTTGGGATCCGGTTGCGGTTCTAGTTCTTATACCCAATCATAAACACAATATAGAGTCATATTTGACTCCAAAAACACTAACCAAGCTTCTTATTGATTCTCAAATCTTTGTGGGTGTTGCCGAAGTCCTATGAGTTTCCGGTTTTGGAGCTTCTGAACGGAAAAACACTACTTTAGCTTTTGGGATCCGGTTGCGGTTCTAGTTCTTATACCCAATCATAAACACGAGATCTAGTCATACTTGACTTCCAAAAACACTAACCAAGCTTCTTATTGCTTCTCAAATCTTTGTGGGTGTGGCCGAAGTCCTATGAGTTTCCGGTTTTGGAGCTTCTGAACGGAAAAACACTACTTTAGCTTTTGGGATCCGGTTGTGGTTCTAGTTCTTATACCCAATCATAAACATGAGATCTAGTCATATTTGACTCCAAAAACACTAACCAAGCTTCTTATTGCGTCTGAAATCTATGTGGGTTTGGCCGAAGTCCTATGAGTTTTCGGTTTTGGAGCTTCTAAACAGAAAAACACTACTCTAGCTTTTGGGATCCGGTTGCGGTTCTAGTTCTTATACCCAATCATAAACACAATATAGAGTCATATTTGACTCCAAAAACACTAACCAAGCTTCTTATTGCTTCTCAAATCTTTGTGGGTGTTGCCGAAGTCCTATGAGTTTCCGGTTTTGGAGCTTCCGAACGGAAAAACACTACTTTAGCTTTTGGGATCCGGTTGCGGTTCTAGTTCTTATACCCAATCATAAACACGAGATCTAGTAATATTTGACTCCAAAAACACTAACAAAGCTTCTTATTGCTTCTCAAATCTTTGTGGGTGTGGCCGAAGTCCTATGAGTTTTCGGTTTTGGAGCTTCTAAACAGAAAAACACTACTCTAGCTTTTGGGATCCGGTTGCGGTTCTAGTTCTTATACCCAATCATAAACACAATATAGAGTCATATTTGACTCCAAAAACACTAACCAAGCTTCTTATTGATTCTCAAATCTTTGTGGGTGTTGCCGAAGTCCTATGAGTTTCCGGTTTTGGAGCTTCTGAACGGAAAAACACTACTTTAGCTTTTGGGATCCGGTTGCGGTTCTAGTTCTTATACCCAATCATAAACACGAGATCAAGTCATACTTGATTCCAAAAACACTAACCAAGCTTCTTATTGCTTCTCAAATCTTTGTGGGTGTGGCCGAAGTCCTATGAGTTTCCGGTTTTGGAGCTTCTGAACGGAAAAACACTACTTTAGCTTTTGGGATCCGGTTGCGGTTCTAGTTCTTATACCCAATCATAAACACAATATAGAGTCATATTTGACTCCAAAAACACTAACCAAGCTTCTTATTGCTTCTCAAATCTTTGTGGGTGTTGCCTAAGTCCTATGAGTTTTTGGTTTTGGAGCTTCTAAACCGAAAAACACTCCTTTAGCTTTTGGGATCCGGTTGCAGTTATACCCAATCATAAACATGAGATCTAGTCATATTTGACTCCAAAAACACTAACCAAGCTTCTTATTGCTTCTGAAATCTATGTGGGTTTGGCGGAAGTCCTATGAGTTTTCGGTTTTGGGGCTTCTAAACAGAAAAACACTACTCTAGCTTTTGGGATCCGGTTGCGGTTCTAGTTCTTATACCCAATCATAAACACAATATAGAGTCATATTTGACTCCAAAAACACTAACCAAGCTTCTTATTACTTCTCAAATCTTTGTGGGTGTTGCCGAAGTCCTATGAGTTTCCGGTTTAGGAGGTTCTGAACGGAAAAACACTACTTTAGCTTTTGGGATCCGGTTGCGGTTCTAGTTCTTATACCCAATCATAAACACGAGATCTAGTCATATTTGACTCCAAAAACACTAACCAAGCTTTTTATTGCTTCTCAAATCTTTGTGGATGTGGCCTAAGTCCTATGAGTTTTTGGTTTTGGAGCTTCTAAACCGAAAAGCACTCCTTTAGCTTTTGGGATCCGGTTGCGGTTCTAGTTCTTATACCCAACCATAAACACGAGATCTAGTCATATTCGACTCCAAAAACACTAACCAAGCTTCTTATTGCTCCTCAAATCTTTGTGGGTGTGGCCGAAGTCCTATGAGTTTTGGTTTTGGAGCTTCTAAACTGAAAAAACACTCCTTTAGCTTTTGGGATCCGGTTGCAGTTCTAGTTCTTATACCCAATCGTAAACATGACATCTAGTCATATTTGACTCCAAAAACACTAACCAAGCTTATTATTGCTTCTGAAATCTATGTGGGTTTGGCCGAAGTCCTATGAGTTTTCGGTTTTGGAGCTTCTAAACAGAAAAACACTACTCTAGCTTTTGGGATCCGGTTGCGGTTCTAGTTCTTATACCCAATCATAAACACAATATAGAGTCATATTTGACTCCAAAAACACTAACCAAGCTTCTTATTGCTTCTAAAATCATTGTGGGTGTGGCCGAAGTCCTATGAGTTTTCGGTTTTGAAGCTTCTGAACGGAAAAACACTACTTTAGCTTTTGGGATCCGGTTGCGGTTCTAAGTTCTTATACCCAATCATAAACACGAGATCTAGTCATATTTGACTCCAAAAACACTAACCAAGCTTCTTATTGCTTCTCAAATACTTTGTGGGTGTTGCCGAAGTCCTATGAGTTTCCGGTTTTGGAGCTTCTGAACGGAAAAACACTACTTTAGCTTTTGGGATCCGGTTGCGGTTCTAGTTCTTATACCCAATCATAAACACGAGATCTAGTCATATTTGACTCCAAAAACACTAACCAAGCTTCTTATTGCATTCTCAAATCTTTGTGGGTGTGGCCGAAGTCCTATGAGTTTTCGGTTTTGGAGCTTCTAAACAGAAAAACACTACTCTAGCTTTTGGGATCCGGTTGCGGTTCTAGTTCTTATACCCAATCATAAACACAATATAGAGTCATATTTGACTCCAAAACACTAACCAAGCTTCTTATTGCTTCTCAAATCTTTGTGGGTGTTGCCGAAGTCCTATGAGTTTCCGGTTTTGGAGCTTCTGAACGGAAAAACACTACTTTAGCTTTTGGGATCCGGTTGCGGTTCTAGTTCTTATACCCAATCATAAACACGAGATCTAGTCATACTTGACTCCAAAAACACTAACCAAGCTTCTTATTGCTTCTCAAATCTTTGTGGGTGTGGCCGAAGTCCTATGAGTTTCCGGTTTTGGAGCTTCTGAACGGAAAAACACTACTTTAGCTTTTGGGATCCGGTTGCGGTTCTAGTTCTTATACCCAATCATAAACACGAGATCTAGTCATATTTGACTCCAAAAACACTAACCAAGCTTCTTATTGCTTCTCAAATCTTTGTGGGTGTTGCCTAAGTCCTATGAGTTTTTGGTTTTGGAGCTTCTAAACCGAAAAACACTACTTTAGCTTTTGGGATCCGGTTGCAGGTTCTAGTTCTTATACCCAATCATAAACATGAGATCTAGTCATATTTGACTCCAAAAACACTAACCAAGCTTCTTATTGCTTCTCGAAATCTTATGTGGGTGTGGCCGAAGTCCTATGAGTTTTCGGTTTTGGAGCTTCTAAACAGAAAAACACTACTCTAGCTTTTGGGATCCGGTTGCGGTTCTAGTTCTTATACCCAATCATAAACACAATATAGAGTCATATTTGACTCCAAAAACACTAACCAAGCTTCTTATTGCTTCTCAAATCTTTGTGGGTGTTGCCGAAGTCCTATGAGTTTCCGGTTTTGGAGCTTCCGAACGGAAAAACACTACTTTAGCTTTTGGGATCCGGTTGCGGTTCTAGTTCTTATACCCAATCATAAACACGAGATCTAGTCATATTTGACTCCAAAAACACTAACCAAGCTTCTTATTGCTTCTCAAATCTTTGTGGGTGTGGCCGAAGTCCTATGAGTTTTCGGTTTTGGAGCTTCTAAACAGAAAAACACTACTCTAGCTTTTGGGATCCGGTTGCGGTTCTAGTTCTTATACCCAATCATAAACACAATATAGAGTCATATTTGACTCCAAAAACACTAACCAAGCTTCTTATTGCTTCTCAAATCTTTGTGGGTGTTGCCGAAGTCCTATGAGTTTCCGGTTTTGGAGCTTCTGAACGGAAAAACACTACTTTAGCTTTTGGGATCCGGTTGCGGTTCTAGTTCTTATACCCAATCATAAACACGAGATCTAGTCATATTTGACTCCAAAAACACTAACCAAGCTTCTTATTGCTTCTCAAATCTTTGTGGGTGTTGCCGAAGTCCTATGAGTTTCCGGTTTTGGAGCTTCCTGAACGGAAAAACACTACTTTAGCTTTTGGGATCCGGTTGCGGTTCTAGTTCTTATACCCAATCATAAACACGAGATCTAGTCATATTTGACTCCAAAAACACTAACCAAGCTTCTTATTGCTTCTCAAATCTTTGTGGGTGTGGCCGAAGTCCTATGAGTTTTCGGTTTTGGAGCTTCTAAACAGAAAAACACTACTCTAGCTTTTGGGATCCGGTTGCGGTTCTAGTTCTTATACCCAATCATAAACACAATATAGAGTCATATTTGACTCCAAAAACACTAACCAAGCTTCTTATTGCTTCTCAAATCTTTGTGGGTGTTGCCGAAGTCCTATGAGTTTTCGGTTTTGGAGCTTCTGAACGGAAAAACACTACTTTAGCTTTTGGGATCCGGTTGCGGTTCTAGTTCTTATACCCAATCATAAACACGAGATCTAGTCATATTTGACTCCAAAAACACTAACCAAGCTTCTTATTGCTTCTCAAATCTTTGTGGGTGTTGCCGAAGTCCTATGAGTTTCCGGTTTTGGAGCTTCGAACGGAAAAACACTACTTTAGCTTTTGGGATCCGGTTGCGGTTCTAGTTCTTATACCCAATCATAAACACGAGATCTAGTCATATTTGACTCCAAAAACACTAACCAAGCTTCTTATTGCTTCTCAAATCTTTGTGGGTGTGGCCGAAGTCCTATGAGTTTCCGGTTTTGGAGCTTCTGAACGGAAAAACACTACTTTAGCTTTTGGGATCCGGTTGCGGTTCTAGTTCTTATACCCAATCATAAACACGAGATCTAGTCATATTTGACTCCAAAAACACTAACCAAGCTTCTTATTGCTTCTCAAATCTTTGTGGGTGTGGCCGAAGTCCTATGAGTTTTCGGTTTTGGAGCTTCTAAACCGAAAAACACTACTTTAGCTTTTGGGATCCGGTTGCGGTTCTAGTTCTTATACCCAATCATAAACACGAGATCTAGTCATATTTGACTCCAAAAACACTAACCAAGCTTCTTATTGCTTCTCAAATCTTTGTGGGTGTGGCCGAAGTCCTATGAGTTTTCGGTTTTGGAGCTTCTAAACAGAAAAACACTACTCTAGCTTTTGGGATCCGGTTGCGGTTCTAGTTCTTATACCCAATCATAAACACAATATAGAGTCATATTTGACTCCAAAAACACTAACCAAGCTTCTTATTGCTTCTCAAATCTTTGTGGGTGTTGCCGAAGTCCTATGAGTTTCCGGTTTTGGAGCTTCTGAACGGAAAAACACTACTTTAGCTTTTGGGATCCGGTTGCGGTTCTAGTTCTTATACCCAATCATAAACACGAGATCTAGTCATATTTGACTCCAAAAACACTAACCAAGCTTCTTATTGCTTCTCAAATCTTTGTGGGTGTGGCCGAAGTCCTATGAGTTTTCGGTTTTGGAGCTTCTAAACAGAAAAACACTACTCTAGCTTTTGGGATCCGGTTGCGGTTCTAGTTCTTATACCCAATCATAAACACAATATAGAGTCATATTTGACTCCAAAAACACTAACCAAGCTTCTTATTGCTTCTCAAATCTTTGTGGGTGTGGCCGAAGTCCTATGAGTTTTCCGGTTTTGGAGCTTCTGAACGGAAAAACACTACTTTAGCTTTTGGGATCCGGTTGCGGTTCTAGTTCTTATACCCAATCATAAACACGAGATATAGAGTCATATTTGACTCCAAAAACACTAACCAAGCTTCTTATTGCTTCTCAAATCTTTGTGGGTGTTGCCGAAGTCCTATGAGTTTCCGGTTTTGGAGCTTCCTGAACGGAAAAACACTACTTTAGCTTTTGGGATCCGGTTGCGGTTCTAGTTCTTATACCCAATCATAAACACGAGATCTAGTCATATTTGACTCCAAAAACACTAACCAAGCTTCTTATTGCTTCTCAAATCTTTGTGGGTGTGGCCGAAGTCCTATGAGTTTCCGGTTTTGGAGCTTCTGAACGGAAAAACACTACTTTAGCTTTTGGGATCCGGTTGCGGTTCTAGTTCTTATACCCAATCATAAACACGAGATCTAGTCATATTTGACTCCAAAAACACTAACCAAGCTTCTTATTGCTTCTCAAATCTTTGTGGGTGTTGCCGAAGTCCTATGAGTTTTCGGTTTTGGAGCTTCTAAACCGAAAAACACTACTTTAGCTTTTGGGATCCGGTTGCGGTTCTAGTTCTTATACCCAATCATAAACACGAGATCTAGTCATATTTGACTCCAAAAACACTAACCAAGCTTCTTATTGCTTCTCAAATCTTTGTGGGTGTGGCCGAAGTCCTATGAGTTTTCGGTTTTGGAGCTTCTAAACAGAAAAACACTACTCTAGCTTTTGGGATCCGGTTGCGGTTCTAGTTCTTATACCCAATCATAAACACAATATAGAGTCATATTTGACTCCAAAAACACTAACCAAGCTTCTTATTGCTTCTCAAATCTTTGTGGGTGTTGCCGAAGTCCTATGAGTTTCCGGTTTTGGAGCTTCTGAACGGAAAAACACTACTTTAGCTTTTGGGATCCGGTTGCGGTTCTAGTTCTTATACCCAATCATAAACACGAGATCTAGTCATATTTGACTCCAAAAACACTAACCAAGCTTCTTATTGCTTCTCAAATCTTTGTGGGTGTGGCCGAAGTCCTATGAGTTTTCGGTTTTGGAGCTTCTAAACAGAAAAACACTACTCTAGCTTTTGGGATCCGGTTGCGGTTCTAGTTCTTATACCCAATCATAAACACAATATAGAGTCATATTTGACTCCAAAAACACTAACCAAGCTTCTTATTGCTTCTCAAATCTTTGTGGGTGTTGCCGAAGTCCTATGAGTTTCCGGTTTTGGAGCTTCTGAACGGAAAAACACTACTTTAGCTTTTGGGATCCGGTTGCGGTTCTAGTTCTTATACCCAATCATAAACACGAGATCTAGTCATATTTGACTCCAAAAACACTAACCAAGCTTCTTATTGCTTCTCAAATCTTTGTGGGTGTGGCCGAAGTCCTATGAGTTTCCGGTTTTGGAGCTTCTGAACGGAAAAACACTACTTTAGCTTTTGGGATCCGGTTGCGGTTCTAGTTCTTATACCCAATCATAAACACAATATAGAGTCATATTTGACTCCAAAAACACTAACCAAGCTTCTTATTGCTTCTCAAATCTTTGTGGGTGTTGCCGAAGTCCTATGAGTTTTCGGTTTTGGAGCTTCTAACGGAAAAACACTACTTTAGCTTTTGGGATCCGGTTGCGGTTCTAGTTCTTATACCCAATCATAAACACGAGATCTAGTCATATTTGACTCCAAAAACACTAACCAAGCTTCTTATTGCTTCTCAAATCTTTGTGGGTGTGGCCGAAGTCCTATGAGTTTTCGGTTTTGGAGCTTCTAAACAGAAAAACACTACTCTAGCTTTTGGGATCCGGTTGCGGTTCTAGTTCTTATACCCAATCATAAACACAATATAGAGTCATATTTGACTCCAAAAACACTAACCAAGCTTCTTATTGCTTCTCAAATCTTTGTGGGTGTTGCCGAAGTCCTATGAGTTTCCGGTTTTGGAGCTTCTGAACGGAAAAACACTACTTTAGCTTTTGGGATCCGGTTGCGGTTCTAGTTCTTATACCCAATCATAAACACGAGATCTAGTCATATTTGACTCCAAAAACACTAACCAAGCTTCTTATTGCTTCTCAAATCTTTGTGGGTGTGGCCGAAGTCCTATGAGTTTTCGGTTTTGGAGCTTCTAAACCGAAAAACACTACTTTAGCTTTTGGGATCCGGTTGCGGTTCTAGTTCTTATACCCAATCATAAACACGAGATCTAGTCATATTTGACTCCAAAAACACTAACCAAGCTTCTTATTGCTTCTCAAATCTTGTGGGTGTGGCGAAGTCCTATGAGTTTTCGGTTTTGGAGCTTCTAAACAGAAAAACACTACCTAGCTTTTGGGATCC